>JAHRHZ010000101.1:8162724-8189742 GCA_024137785.1 Ginglymostoma cirratum
CTGGATGAACACAGCAGGTCAAGCTTGACCTGCTGTGTTCATCCAGCCCCATGCTTGTTATACAGATAGAAAGTGTTGGTGGAGTCTGAGGTGTACTGGGCATTGACAGGGCAGTAGGGGATAAAGGAGGTTCTGTTCGATTTTGGGAAAGGTTATAGGAACAGGAGAATGTTTGGGCTTATAGGAATGATATACAGACTGGAGGAAGATACGGCGATAAGGGAAGGTTCTGGTACTCGAGGAAGAAATGTTAACATGTACAGACAGAACTGAACTTTCACACAGCACACAAAGACCCCACTCACACATAGCCACCCCCACACATCCGCCCACGGAGAAATTACTGTGTGAAATCCACAGGATTAAAATCAACTCTGCATGATGAATAAAAGCTCCCCACACAGTACTGACGATTCTCAGGCCACAGATTGAGAACCAGCTCAACCGATCCAGCTAACCATTCAAAATCCAAATCAACACCCACACAATTTTCCATGCACAATCCACAAGATTAAAGACTGGTTCTGAGGAAGGGTCACCGGACCCAAAATGTTAACTCTGATTTTTTCTTCACAGATGCTGCAAGACCTGCTGAGTTTTTCCAGGAACTTTGTTTCTGTCCCTTTTCTGTAATACTGCTTGCTTTGAAATTTACACACTTCAGCCCATTAGTTTCACCGGTCTCTGCCTGTCCTTCCTTACTGTTTCACTCATCCTAACACCTACCTTCCCCTCAATCCCTCCACTTGCTGACCTGCTACTCTAGTTCCCAGCCCCCTTCCACTTGTTTAAACCTTCCCAAGTTTCACCAGTGAACCTCCCTGCAAGGATATTGGTCCGCCCCCAGTTTAGATGCAACCTGTCTCCCTTATACAGCTCACCCCTGTCCCAGAAGAGGTCCCAATGATGCAAGAACATGAAAGCCTGCCCCGTGCACCAGCTATGCAACTTCTGCAATTCTTTCTTTTTTCTTAGCAGAGTGATCTTTGTTCCATATTTAATGGTGTAGTGTACCTGCCCTGGGAGTGTTCGTGGGTACAGTTCAGAGTGACCTGTACTCTGTATCTAAGACTATGTTGTCCCTATGATGGGAGTGTTTAATGGAGGAAATTACAGAGTCTGCTTTATTCTGTCAGAGATAAAAGGTACTGCAGATGCTGGAGAATCCGAGATAACAAGGTGTGGGGCTGGATGAACACAGCAGGCCAAGCAGCATCATAGGAGCAGGAAAGCTTGACGTTCAATTCCTCCCACTTCCTACAAAGGGGGTGGCCATGGGTACCCGCATGGGCCCAAGCTATGCCTGCCTCTTTGTAGGTTACATGGAACAATCAGTCCAGGGAAACCTCTCTAAACTAACAGTGCAAGAGCAGCCCCTCAAAGCAGAAACCAAAACTGGACCCAGCTTTCCGGCCACGGTTACAGCAATGACTCGTATTGATTCAGAAAGCCCTCCATGTGCTCCTACACTCCTCAAGATTTCCTTCCCACTCTCACAACAGAGGCCAACATTCTCTGCACCCTATTACAGACACTGCACCCACCTACTGCCAGCTCAGAACCATGTACATGTGGAAACTGCTTCAGTCCAAACTCCTCGGGACCTAACAATCGCACCCCTCCACCGTAAATACCGACACTCTCCCTGGGACACCCCATAAATTCTGACGCACTCCCCTCCCAGGGCCCATGTAAACATGGACACACTCACTGGAGATTCACTGTGGTCTCTCTGAGTGTCTGTTACACACTGACACATTGACTCCTCCAAGTTCACATGGGTCTGGAGGAAATGTGTAAATGATGACACACTGTCAACATCGATGTAAATTTCTGCAGTGTCGATAACATGCCCAATCTCGATTTAATACTCCACCTGAGACTCCCAGTAAATACTCTCAATTCCCCTGGAGAGACTCTTTAAAAACTGACACACTGCCTGGTGGTTCATTACACTCAGTAGCGCACCATACTGAGACTCGCTTTAAAGACTTACACACTCACTCAGCGACACCCTGTAAATACTCAGTCCCGTTCGACTCCCAGTAACACAGTCATAGTTACCTTGGACCCACTGTAAATATTGATAGACTCCCTGGGGGATACTCTAAATACTGCTCGATCTGCTCTGGAACAGTCCGTAATAATTGACACATTTCCCTTGGATTCCTTGTAGGTACGGTATACTGACCCTGAAAATTCCAAAAACACGTCTTGCAGGGATTCTCTGTCAACATTGACCCACTCCCCAAGGCCTCCCTGCAAATACTGAAACACTCCCCCTCGGGTTCTCAGAAATTACGAACACCCTCCCGAAGGCTTCCCTGTAAATATGGACACACTCCCATGGAACTCCCTGTAAAATTCTGTCACACGCCTCACGGACACCTTTTAAATACTGATGCCCTCCCCAGAAACACACTGTAAATGCTGAAACCTACCCCCAGGGTATCCTGTAAATACTGATGCATCTCCTCTGGAACTCCTGTAAATATGAATACTCCCCTAGGATTGCCTGTAGATGTTGCTTCTGGAGTCAGAGAGCCATACAGTGTGGAAATAGACCCTTCAGTCCAGCCAGTCCACGCCGACCATAAACCCAAAGTAAACTGGTCCCAACTGCCTGCGCGTAGCCCATGTCCCTCCAAACATTTCTTATTCACATACTTCTCCCAAACGTTTAAACGTTGTTACCGTATCCAATACACCACTTCCTCTTGCAGTTCACCCCCCACACAAACTGTGTTAAAAAGAGTTCCTCGTCTTTTAAACTCTTTCTCCGTTCACCTTAAAAATATGCCCCCTTGTCTTGAAATTCCCGCTCTAGGGAAAAGACCTGCCATTCACCTTATCTATGCCCCCCATGACTTTATAAACCTCTATAAGGTCACCCCTTAACCTCCTCCACAACCTGGGACGCCAAGTAAATACCAACAAAGTCCCTCCTGGATCCACTGTAAATGCTGAATCAATATCCTGGACACTCTGCAAATGCTGTCACCCTCCCTGAAATACTCTTCACTCACTGAGGATGCTCAGTAAGTACTGCTACCTTGACTGTGACTCTCTGTAAGGGAGGATGAACTCCTCGGCAAATCTCTTGGACACAGAGAGTTCCTGGTAATCACCCTGTAAATAGCATGCCACACTGTCACTGGAAATACTCTGTGATTGACTCATTATCCACAAACACTCTGTAAATACTGATAGACTCACTGGGGAACCTCTGTAAATACTAAATGTAAGATCGAGCAAACATCCCCAATAGTAAAATATACTGGGGAGGTGATGGCCTAGTGGCATTATCGCGGGATTGTTAATCCAGGGACCCAGAAAGTTCTGGGGATGTGGATTTGAATCTTGCCATGGTAGATGGTGGAATTTGAGTTCAATAAATAGCTGGAATTAAGAATCTAATGATGGCTGAGTCGATTATCAGAAAAAAACCATCTGATTCACTAATGTCCTTGAGAGAAAGAAACTGCCATCATTACCTGGTCTGACCTACATGTGACTCCAGACCACAGTTATGTGGTTGACTCTGAACTGCCCTCTTGGCAATTGGTAATAAATGCTGCTTAGCCAGCAACGCCTTCATCCCATGAATGAAAGAAGAAAACAAAAATGGACACAACCCTGGGTTTTTGGTCAGAACCCTGGACTTGCAAAACTTTTAAAAAAGGGACATCTGTACTGAGTCTGCGGGAAATACATAACAACTGTAGAACGGCAGGCCTAGGAACGGAGATTGCTTTCTGGGATTATTGTTCCACCTGTAATCTCAATTTACACCTACTTTGTAAAAGGACAATTAACCAAAACCAACAGACTCTGGTCCGAAGACAGTTTTTACCTTGGGCTACACAGCATAGACAGCATGGGGCCTACAGGGATACTGGACATTTCAACCTTTATCAAAATCCATTCACACACTCGAGCCATCAGAAAGCCAATTAACTTCAGAAGAGAACATCAAGAGCATACGGAAAACTTCAGATTTGGCACGGAGATGACGGGGCCCACAGTCAGTATAACTGCCAGCCCTGATTTTACCAGAGAAGCAATCTGAAAAAAAGGGCTTCCAAACACAGGCCTTTCCGGACTGAGAACACCGACAACTAAAACCATTTGAACCAGACATCTACAAACATGATCAATGTCCGATTCCACTGAAACCATGATTCCTGAGTCACAACCTGACGTAAAAACCCATTTGCAAAACCCAAAAGGTGAAGAAAATCAGGCATTCACCAGAAAAACACATCTTCACGCATCAGCTGACTCAACCCAAACTGAAAAACCAATGCAGTCTATAACCAGACCCTGGGTGAAGACTTCAACAAGTCAGAATGACTGTTAGGACTTCAAAACCACGATCTGGATTGTGACCATAAACCCAGAGATCACAAATTCCAACATAGTTAGCAGTGGGAGGCAGCTGGTACCAGTGCATTGGGACCCTATTGGAAGGAATTCTGATTGAGAGTGTAAATTTAAACACTGTTTGTTTTCTGTATGTCAGTAAATTGTGTCTAATAGTAGTAATCTCTTTTCATAGTGTAAGTTTAATTCGGGGTGTGTTCCTGTGTACTCATTGTATTAACTTCTTGGAATGTTCTGAGTTATCCATTCTTGTATTATAATTACCTTTATCCACTGAAATAAATAGAGATTCCTTTGCCCTTAGCACCTGTCTACTGTCTCCTCATTCACACATCCCCACAAATAAGGCCAGTGTCCAGAACCGGGGTCCAAGATCAGTTCAAATCACTTAAAGATCAGAAAAATAAGTGATTACAAACCAGAGCCTGACATTTATTACCCACTGACTCTCAGCAATTACTGACACACGCACTGGGGACTCTCTGTCATTACTGATATGCCCCTTGGGGGCTCTCTAATTGCAGACACACACCCTTAGGAGCCACCTCTAAATATTCTCATGCTCCCCGGGAACCCCTAGTAAACATTGACACATTCACCCAGGAATGAAATGAATAACACAAACAACATGGTTCAATTCCCTACATGAGAACAGGGGTTACAATTCAAGCAGTCAATCTAGACTTCCAATGATTCTGCCCGTTCTGGCAATTAACTATAAATACTAAATAAATGTCCATTGTGATCCTGACAGCCCATGTGTCTGGAATGCATTCTGAGGGAAAATGTGGATAGTAGGTCACATCTGTAGGAAGTGTTTGTACATAGAGATCCTGACTCAGAATCACGAGGCTGGAGTGTGGGGAAAGACAGAACTGCGTGAGCTACAGTATACCACATCTGACTTTGTTAGTCACAAAACTAAACCTCTAGGTTTGAGGTCCTGTCATCATCAGTGAGGATCAGAAATGGAGATCCGATTCCCTGCCCTGGAAACAAACTCCTGTCCTTCATGAAATGTATTTTAAATTGAATGTTTCTGTGTGTCAGATCTTCCTCCATTCTCAGCAATGAACAATGGACATTAATTTATACCCAGACATCAATGAGACACAGAGTCACTTCTGTTTTAGTAGCGCATTCTCAGTGCCTCAAACAAACAAATGGGGAGATTATTTCTCTGGAAAAAAATGACTTGCCTGACTTGCAGTTTAACAACGCTATTTGCTCTGAAGAAGAGTCACATCAGACTCGAAGCATTAACTCTATTTCTCTCTCCACAGGTGCTACCAGTCCAGCTAAGTTTCTCCAGTGTTTTCTGTTGTTTCCAATTTCCATCATCCACATTCCATTTTAATGAAGTTATTGTTGACTTTTTAACCATTCATCCAGTTTCTGCAACATCTTTTGACCCCATTAGTATTACAAATGATGCAAATCATTTTCTTAACATAGTCAGCGATTCAGTCCTTGAAGTGGAAATGATCACAGATTCACAGGTATTTGATTGAAGACATTTCCCCTTGTCTCAGTCACTCAGGCTGCTCTACAATTCTGTGACCCATTGTTCCAGATTCCTATCAGCAGATTCAGCTGCCAGCATCAGTGCTTTCAATCTCTTTGGTAATAATACACAGTTCAATGGGAACAACTCTTTATTCACATGCAATGCAGGACATCTAAATCTAGCCCACTTAGTCCCACTTCATAAACAATCTCCAGTCCCAGGAATGAGCTTGGTGCCCCTCTGTTACAATCATTTGAATGCCAATCTGTGCTTCCTTAAGTGAGGAAAACAAATCTGTGTACATGTGTTCCTCTGGCTTCAGGAGATTCCACAAAGTGGATTGATGGAAATCACATTGCAATGAACACAACCCTTTTCCAGGTATTCAAGTCACCTCATGCGTAATTTGCAGACAAAGGAAGTCTGTGATCAAGGGAACATAATCCTATTAGTGATAACAAGCATAGGGCTGGATGAAGACAGCAGGTCAAGCAGCATCATAGGAGCAGGAAAACTTGACGTTTTGGGCCTAAACCCTTCATCAGAAATGGGGGAGGGGAAGAGGGTTCTGAAATAAATAGGGAGAGAGGGGGAGGCGGATAGAGGATGGATCGAAGAGAGGATAGGTGGAGAGGAGGCAGACAAGTTGAAGAGGCGGGGATGGAGCCAGTAAAGGTGAGTGTAGGTAGGGGGGTAGGGAGGAGATAGGTCAGTCCAGGGAGGACGGACAGGTCAAGGGGGCGGGATGATGTTAGTAGATAGGAGATGGGGGTGTGGCTTGAGGTGAGAGGGAAAACAGGTTAGGGAGGTGGAGATGAGCTGGGCTGGTTTTGGGATACGGTTGGGGCAGGGGAGATTTTGAAGCTTGTGAAATCCACATTGATGCCATTGGGCTGCAGGGTTCCCAGGCTGAATATGATTTGCTGTTCCTGGCCCAAAAGGTCAAGTTTTTCTGCTCCTATGATGCTGCTTGACCTGCTGTGTTCATCCAGCCCCATGCTTGTTATCTCGGATTCTCCAGCATCTGCAGTACCTTTTATCTCTGATACAATAATCCTATTAGTGACAGTCTGTTGCACACAGCAACATGACGCTCTCACAAATACAAGCCATTGTCTTATGTTTAAATCAAAATATTAAGTAGAAACGGTCATGTAAATCAACCACTCGTTGTCATTTTAGTAAATGAACTTTCTGATAAGATAATATTAAAAAAGAAATATAAAACAGTGAGATGGCTAAGCTAGTGTGGCTAATTGATGAAACTGGCTCATTTAGAATCTTAAATTCCACACAGTAAAGCAGTATATCCGCTGCACAATTGACACAACAAAACATTTCAACACCATTCACACCTGGTGTGACAAAAATAAAACAAGGATCAGTTGGAGAGGCTGGCCTTGGTTTCACTCGAGTTTGGAAAAGTGAGGGGTGACATGAATCAAGTGTTTAGGATCCTGAATGGTTTGACAAGGTGGATGTGGAAAAGATGTTTCCTGAACTACAGGGAAACTGCTTTTAAAATTGCGTTCACCCTTTCAGGACACAGATGAGGAGATTTGTTCCCTCCAGGAGGGCTGTGCAAATTTGGAACTGTCTGCCCCAGAAGGTGGGGTCATTGAATATCTTTAAGACACATGTTGATAGATTCTCGTTAAGCGTCATCGGGGGGAGGGAGTGGAAGATGTGAATATGGAATACAAATCGCAAACAGCTCAGGCATAATCTCATAGGATGGTGGAGCAGCCTCAGGGGACCAAATGGTCTCCTGCTTCCTTTTCACAATTGCAGGACTGTGAGCTTCGTTTAAAATTTATTCATGGGATGAGGGTGTTGCTGGTTAGGCCAGCATTTATTACCCATCCCTGAGGGCAGTTAAGAGTTGCTGTGGGTCCGGCATCACATATAGGCCAGACCAGATAAGGATGGCAGTTTCCGCTCCTAAAGAACATTAGTGAATCAGATGGTTTTTGCCTGACTTTCAACAATGGATTCCTGGTCATTGGTAGACTCTTAATTCCAGATTTTTGTCAAATTCAGTTTCCACTATCTGCTGTTGTAGGATTCAAACTTGGATCCCCAGGCCATTACCTGGGTTTCTGGATTAAGAGACCAGCGATTTCACCACTGGGCTATACCCTATTTACAAAGGAAGATTCTTAAGGGAGGAAACCGAAGCTTTGATCAGACAGGTAGATTTTAAGGAGAGCCTAAAATAAGGAAAGAGATTTGACGGGATGGGAAAGATTAGGTTCAAGGCAGCTGAAGCTATAGTCACCTATAGTGAGGAGAGTAAAACAAAAAAATTCTCAAACAGTTATAAGTAGATACCTAGGAGAGATGTGCAACTGCAGAAGGTGGATAGAGCGAAGTCATGGGTAGATTTGAAAGCAGTGAAACAAATTTTGAAATTATGTTTGGACTCAATATTATGTAGATCAGCATGAAATTGAGATGGATGTCTTTGAGGATTTGCTGCAAGGACAGATACAGTAGAATTTGAGATGAACATGAGTATATGGAGGTGGGAGACAAGCTGGGACTGTATTGGAATAGTCACAGCAAGAGGGATAAAATGCTGGATGAAGATTTTTAAGCAGCTAATGAACTGAGGCCGAAGTGAATCAATGGAAACTGAGCAAATGACCGTCATCTAATAGGACAGAGAAACTACTCCATCAGCCAGAAACTGACTGACCACATATCCGTCAGTGAATCCAACAGAGGTGACTAGAAACATTGTCCAGAGTCTGTTTCTGCAGCATTCAATACAACCATAAAATGAAACGTGAATAATTAGCCGAAATTAAGGTTTACTGCTCCATTAGAGTCAAAACCATGCAATGTTCTATTTCTGAACATGACTGATTCACAGAACATTCTAATCTGCAGAAAGTATTCTCACAGAATCATAGTGAAAGGAGAAAGCAAATGACATTCTTGACAAAGACATAAAGAAGAAACTGCCTGTATAAAAACAGCTCAGGACAAAGGGGCTCAATCACGACCAAACTGATAAGCAACACAAATACCATCAGATCTACAGATAGAGATCAGAATTATTCAGAAAAATTTACCAGATACACTGGTTGATGCTGTGTGCTAAAAACCATTCTCAGTGTGATCTATCGCCTGTTTCCTTAGAAATTGATCTCTGCTTCATGCAAGAAAAGCAGCTGTATAGTTCACTTGTCACCTGATTTCAGACAAAGGAAACCTGATCCAGAACTCTCAGGTAAATTAAACTATTGGTGATAGTCCATCACACACAACATGAACTTAGGTCACAACAGACTCTAGTTAAACAGACACTCATTACAAAATGAAAACCTGGCTGCTTTGGTAAACATGCTGCCTGTTTGAACAATATGAACATACAGCCAATATGATGAGATATTTAAACTGTTCCATACAAGTCTTTCTCAATCCAATGATCACTCGATTTATAGGTAGTTTTTCAAGCTGTTATGAGCTATGTGTAAGTACTTCTTAGAAAAAAATCTTGTTTATTTGACCAGATAAACACATTTACAATCTATACATGACTTAGTTCATTTATTTGAGTATGATATAAATATTTTTAGTCAGAGTACGTCTTTTAAATGGTCAAATCAGTCACAATTAGTTTTTAATTAATCTTCACGATCCTTATTTTGTAATCAGCAAATAATTAATTTTCACTACAATAACACAATTATATGTACAAAGCAATGAAAAAGGCGAATTGGTCTTTATAATCATGGACCTCCTCTCAATCAAATAGTCGCAGTCAACTTCTAAACATTTCTGAAACTATTAATACCAGTGTATTTTTTTATTTCCTTTCCAAAATTCCTCTAAAATACATGCTGATCATTCTCTTGAAAATATATTTTAAGTGGTCAATTCATAATCACAATTCATTTCAAATCATTCTTAGTACAGAACACCTTACAAACTAAAATGTACGTAATATCAGTAGTTTCCAGTGCAATCATCCAATTATATGCCCAAATATTGTTTTGGTTCATTTTTGCAGAAGGTGAAAATGAAAGTCTATTTTGTTTCAAATTTCCTTCCATTACTTTATTCTTTAGTTACAATGTATAGCATGATATTTTACAAGCATTAAATGAGATTGAATTTTCAATGCAAGAACTGGTACAAATAATCACATTATTCAGTTAATTAATTGTCATTAGCTTCAAGTGGTTTTTATTCACTGTATGATCACATTAATTTCATTTAAATAATCACAGTACACTTTTCAGTTCTACATTTACGTAAAATGGACACCAAATTATTTTTAAGTGAAGTAAAAATGAATTCACATTTCTTTTAAATTCCAGTAATCACAAAATATGTTATATTATCAAGTCCATGAACCAAAGAAAACACATTTAACTGTACAGTTTAATAGGTACCATGAAGACAGAATTATTGTCTCAAGACCTGGAGGGCAAATCCAGATCAGTCCTGCCTGTAAGTTGCAATACTAGAAGAACCACGAGGGAGAAGGGAGTTGTGCTGTGTTCAGTAAACAATCAACAGACCTAGTCTGCACCAGGTCTGAGCACCACAGCAGGGCAGGTAAGGCCCAAGGAGAATCTGCACCAAGGAGGGGTTGCCTACCACAGCAGGGCAGGTAAGGTCTGAAGAGAGTCCACACCAGGGCAGGGTTGAACCCCACAACAGGATGGGTAAGACCCGAGGAGAGTCCAAACCAGGGAGTTGTGAGACCCACAGCAGGATGCCTAGGTGGAAAAGTGGGGGTCAAGTGGAAACATAAGACGAACACGGCCAGAAAGGGTTCTGAAGGGATCATGTCTAAGGACAGAGGAAAGGTAGTGAGGCCCAGATCATACTGGATTGCAATCAGAAGCTGATCATGAAGATGATCAGTATGGGGTATGACCCAGACGCCCTGAAACCAGAGCAGAGACCCTGGTGGAAGGGTCAAGACAAAGATAAACATGAGACGACTGTTGTAATTCTGACAGCATCCATCAGAAATATGGCCAATGAGAAAGGGGAACAAGTGAAGATGGTGGCTCTCATGGTCAGATAGTAGTTACATTAAGGGAGGCACCTAGTGCCTCACTCTACTCGGAAGACAGTGAGAATGATGACATTGACTGGAACGGGTTAGATGACAAAGTGCCTGCGACAGCGGGACGTCAATGGGTGGGATGGCCTACCACCCTGTAAGGCTGAGGAGGCCGTGCCTATGGCATCATTGTGGATCAAAGCTAAAACTTCGATAGAAGGTAGGGGACAAAGTCAGCTGACAGAAACTAAATTTGAACTGTTTATCCTGCTGAATGACAAATATTAGTTAATGAACTCACAGCCTTAAAAAGAAATGATAACAGTGGACCTTATCGGGAGAAAATGGATGAATTAGTTGAGGCATACAATCTCACTGATGATGTACATATCCTCACTAAGGCCAAGATGCTCTACAGAAGTGGCCCTAGGGGTAGGGGATGTGGGGAGAAGGAACACAAGAATATTTTTTGACGCACTGTTAGAGGGTCAGAAGTGCACAATGTTAGTACAGGAGCATCAATACAGATTACCAAAATGGAATTGCCCCTCACCACCCTAACCACTGAAACGAGAGCAGTCGGAGGAGGGACCGAGGTAGCTAGATGAAGTGAACCTGAACAGATGCAGATTGGGAGTATGGAACTGGGGAAGGGAACAATCTGGGAGTTGACCTTTCAGACCAATGAGGATCAACTACTGATGAAGAGACCTGAACTATAAGGGAGGGACCCTCTGTCCAGGACTGGAAAAGGAGGGAAAAAAGAGAGGCTACCTCTCCAGAGTAGCTATATTGCAGGGAGACTGGGACAGTCAGAGAATCTGGGGAATTATAGCTGGAACCCACTCCACTGTGTTTGCAGCTCAAACAGGAATGTGAGTTATAATCTGTAGACCCTGTAAAGACCAAGAGGCCTCTCACTCCACACACAAACAGGATCCCATCAAAGATGGGGCTGAGGAGGCAGTAATTGTGACAGTAAAGATTTAGAGAGCAGGGAACAGTCGGACCGACAATTTCCCAAATTAATTCACAGAAGCCTGACAGCTCATACTGCCTCACTATTGATTATACCTCCCTGAACAAATCTGCCACTAAAGAGCATCCGAGAGTGGCGAACCCCAGCACTATACTTAATGGATTGAAATCACAACAGGTTATAGTCTCAGTCCTTGATATTGTGAATGCGTTCTGGTTCATACTGTGGACTGTTATCACTAGAAAGTCGGTGGCTGCAGGGCAACCTAAGAGGCATAAACACAACTGTGTCCAAAAGGTGGTGGCACAAGGATGAAGATCAGATTTAAGGTTTTGGGAAAGTATTAGGTGAGCAAATCTTTCTGTGGACTGTATTGGCTGGAAATATGCAGAACCTGCTGTCTATTAGGGTGGTGTCAGTAGAGATGATCAACGATTAATGAACAAAATAATATCAGGACCTGCGGGAAATAAACGTGCAGGGCTTTGGGGACAGACAGCAAATGAGACGTATGGGATTGTACTCCAGAGAGCTAGCTTGTAATCAATGGGCCAAATGGCCTCTTGTGCCATTACGCATCTTTTTCATGCTTGCTTAACCCATTCTGATCGATTGCCTCCAAGGTTTAAATCATTATTTAGGTAAATCTGCTCTGCACTCCCACTCAGGACAATACAGGTTGTTGTTCCATGGCAGGACATTATGCTCACTGTTTTACATTGGGTTCTGCAGAAGTACCCAGGCAGGGTACACAGAAGTGAACACACACCCCGGGTGGTCTAATCAGGATTGTGAATATCTCAGAACACTTAGAGCCACACCAATTCCTGAAATCTTTTCCAACAGGGTGAGAAAATAAAATACTTTCCCTCCACAATCAACGGGACGATGATATTCATACCCTGGGGAAAGGAGTGACTGTCAGATGTCGGTTTGGAGTCTGCAAATCCTTCCCATTTCATATGCTGTAAGATGTGATGAGAATAAAGTCCATCACTGACAGAAAAAACAAACATTTATCTCAGTTCTCTTTGCTGTGACAAAGAAAGGCAGCATATGCACCCTGCCACACCTTACCCCATAAAACATGTTTGCCAGTGCCCAATGCAAAACAGTGAACACTTTCTGCCAGCGCCCCATATAAAACAGTGACCATTCTCCCGTTCTCACGCGGGACATTACCCCTAATAAAGATGGCAGCGGTAATCGTCTCGCCGCCTGAGGTCCACAGCCGTTTTGCCGCTTACTGCAACAGCCAGTCATATTCGGATCTATAGATGTACGTTTATAAAAGCTGCCAATCCACTCTGAGTTAATTTCTCTCCCGCTGTCCGTGTCTCTCTCACTTTATCAGCTCTTGCAATAGATGTACTCACCCAGCAATGTCAATCACAGTGGCTCTGCACCAGCGTGCGGGCTATGGCGGAAAACCTGCTCATGTGTTGCCATGGCCAGCCCTAGGTCCTCAGATAATTTCATGATGTTTACCAGATACTTTTAGTAATGGTTGGAGAGCCAGCCTCTTCTGTTCAGTCCTCCAGCCACTCCCCTTGTCCTCCTATTGGGCCGAATCTGCCGGCATTGAAGAAGGCTAATGTCCGAAACAGTGGCTTCTCCTTTCCTCCAGATGCTTCCTGGCTTGGTGTTTTTCCAGCCTCCTGTCTGTCTACTTAAGTAAAAACCAAAAGAACTGCGGATGCTGCAAATCAGGAACAAAAACAAAGTTGCTGGAAAATCTCAGCAGGTCTGGCAGCATCTGTGAAGGGAAAAACAGAGTTAACCTTTTGGGTCTGGTGACCCTTCCACAGAACTGATAGTGGCTGGGAAAATGTCAGTTTATATGCAGAAAATAGGGAGGTGGGTGGGATAGGGAGTAAACGATAGGATAGAGCCCAAAGAGAGAGAAAGACAGTTGGATGCACAAAGGAGTTGCTTACGATCAGGCTGGGAAGGTGAGTAGTTGTTAATGGGGACTGTTAGTGACTAACAACAGGTGGTGTGTAAAGACAGGCTATGTGGTAACAAGGCCTGGTGTATTGGGTAGGGGCCTGGGACATGGGAGAGCTTAGGCCCTAAAATTATTGAACTCAGTGTTGAGTCCGGAGGGCTGTAGGGTCCCCAAACGGAAAATGAGGTGTTGTTCTTCTAGCTTGCGCTGAGCTTCGCTGGACCACTGCAGCAAGCCAGAGAGAGAGAGATGTTGCCCAGGGAGAAAGGCAGTGCGTTAAAGTGGCAGGTAACAGGTAGTTCAGGGTCCAAAGGACCAAACAAACCTTTCAGGTGAAGCAATGCTTCTCCTGCACTTCCCAGGTCTACTGCATTCGCTGCTCAAATTGTGGTCTCCTCTACATTGGGGAAACAAAGTGTGGACTTGACAACCAGTTGTAGAGCATCTACATTCTGCTCACAAAAAAGACCCTGAGCTACCTGTTGCCTGCCACTTTAACGCACCACCCTGCTCCCTGGCCAACATCTCTGTCTCTGGCTTGCTGCAGTGTTCCAGTGAAGCTCAACACAAGTTGGAAGAAAAACACCTCATTTTCTGCAAGGGGACGCTACAGCCCTCCAGGCTCAAAATTGAGTTCAATAATTTTAGGGCCTAAACTCTCCCATGTCCCAGACCCCTACCCCATACACCAGGCCTTGTTACCACATAGCCTGCCTTTACACACCACCTGTTGTTAGTCACTAACAGTCCCCATTAACTACTACTCACCTTCCCAGCCTGATCGTAAGCAACTCCTTGCGTGTCCATCTGTCTTTCTCTCCCTTTGGGTTCTATCCTATCATTTACTCCCTACCCCACCCACCTCCCTATTTTCTGCATATAAACTGACGTTTTCCCAGCCACTATCAGATTAGGTCACCAGACCCAAAAGGTTAACTCTGTTTTTTCCTTCACAGATGCTGCCAGACCTGGTGAGCTTTTCCAGCAATTTTGTTTTTGTTCCTGTCTGTCTACCTTGGATTCCAGCATCTGCAGTTTTTCTGTCTCCAACCAAGTCAATCACATGGCCCCACTATGAGCTGGAGGATGCACAGTGTTTCCTGTTTCTCCCACTGTTCCTCAGCTCCAGAAGTGAGGGTGAGGGTTCACTCTGAATTGGGCAAGGAATGTGTTCTAGCTGCTCTTCTCCATGGTTCACAGCTCCTAGACTCAGAACACAGTCTCCTTTACAACTAGGTTTACAGTCAGCTGGAACAACATGGAGTGCTGCAAATGGGCTGTCAAGTTTAACTTTCCAATTTGAAAATGACTGTGACATTATGGTCCAAGAATGTAAACCATTTGTGTGATATTCTTGTCTCCCTCAGCGTAACGCAATAATAGCAACAACTTACGTGACTTACAGGGCAATTGAGAAGAATAAGAGCAAGACAAATAATATTAAAAAGACAAGCTTAAAGGCTTTGTGCCTTAATGCACAGGGCATTTGCAATAAAGTGGATGAACTAATCATGCAGATAGATATAAATGGGGAAGATTTAATTAGGATTCTAGAGATGTGGCTGCAGGGTGGCCAGTGATGGGAACTGAATGTCCCAGGGTATTCACTATTTCAGAAGGACAGGCAAAAAAGAAAATGGTGGAGTGGCATTGCTGATTAAAGAGGCAATTAACACAGTAGTGAAAAAGGATATTAGCTCTGACAATGTGGAGTCTCTGTGGGTAGAGTTGAGAAATAACAAGGAACAAAAAACATCAGTGGGTACCATATATTGACCCCCAAACTGCAGTAGTGATGTTGGGAATGGCATTAAACAGGAAATTAGAGATGCGTGTGATAAGGGAGTATCAGTGATCGTGGGTGATTTTAATCTGCCCATGGATTGGGCAAATCAAATTAGCCACAGTGCTGTAAAGGAGGAATTCCTAGAATGTGTACGGGATGGTTTTCTTGACCAATATGTGGAGGAACCAACTGGAGAGCAGGCCGTCTTATACTGGATACTGTGTAATGAGAAGGGAATCATTGCCAATCTAGCTGTGCATGACCCCTTCGGGATGAGCAACCATAACATGATAGAACATTTTTTATCAAGATAGAGAGAGAAGTAGTGGATTCAGACATAAGGGTGCTGAATCTTAATAAAGGAAACTATGAAGATATGAGGCATGATTTGGCCTTGATAGATTCGAGAGTGTTACTGAAAGGGATGAGAGTGCACAGGTAATGGCAAACATTCAAGGAACGCACAGGGGAACAGAGACAACTGTTTATTCCTGTCTGGCACAAAAGCAAAATGAGTAAGTGGAATAATCAATGCCTTACAAAGGAAATTAGAGATTGTATCCAATCCAATGAAGAAGCATACAGATTGGCCAAGAAAAATAATATGTCAGAGAATTGGGAGCAGTTTAAAATTCAGCAAAGAAGAACCAAGGGATTGATTTAGAAGGGGAAAATACAGTATGAAAGTAAGCTTGCAGGGAATATAAAGACTGACAGTGAGAGTTTCTATGGGTACATGAAGAGAAATAGATTGGTGGAGACAAATGTAGGTCCCCTACAGGCAGAAACAGGGGAATGTATAATAGGGGACAAAGAAATGGCTGAACAACTGAATACATACTTTGGTTCTGTCTTCACAAAAGAGGACACAAATCAGGTGCCAGAATTGTTGGAAAATGCAAGATTTAATGAGAGGGAAGAGCTGAGGGTGATCAATATTAGTAAATAAATGGTGCTGGGAAAATTGATGGTATTGAAGGCAGATCAGGCAGCACAGTGGGTTCAGTAGTTAGCACTGCTGCTTCACAGCACCAGGCACCTGGGTTCGATTCCACCCCCATGTGATTTCTGTGTGGAGCTTGCACGTTCTCCTCATGGCTGCGTGGGTTTCCGTGGCATGCTCCGGTTTCCTCCCACAGTCCAAAGATATGCAGGCTAGGTGGATTGGCTGTGCTAAATTGCCCGAGTGTTCAGGGATGTGTAGATTAAGTGGGTTATAGGAGGATGGGTCTGGTTGGAATGGTCTGAGGGTCAGTGTGGACTTGTTGGGCCGAAGGGTCTGTTTCCACACTGTAGGGATTCTATGATCTATGATTATAAAGCCCCAGGGCCTGATAATCTATATCCCAGAGTACTTAAGGAAGTGGCTCTAGAAATAGTGGATGAATTGGTCGTCATCTTCCCAGATTCTATAGACTCTGGAACAGTCCCTGCAGGTTGGAGAATAGTTAATGTCACTCTAATATTCAGAAAGGGAGGTTGAGGAAAAAATAGAGAATTTTAGACCAGTAAGCCAAACATCGGAAATGGGGAAAATTCTCAAATTCATTATCAAGGACTTTATAGTGGACCATTTAGAAAGCAGTGGCAGGATCAGACAGAGTCAGCATAGACTTATAAAATAGAAATCGTGCTTGACAAATCTGTTGGAATTGTGTGAAGATGTAACTAGTAGAGCTAACAAGGGGGAGCCAGTCGATGTAGTGTACTTGGACTTTCAGAAAGCATTTGACAAAGTCCCATCTCAGAGATTATTGTGCAAGTTTGTGCAAGTGCATGGGATTGGGGGATGTGTATTGAGATGGATGGAAAACTGGTAAGCAGAAAGGAACCAAAGAGTAGGAATTAATATGTTGTTTTCAAATTGACAGGCAGTAACTAGTGGGGTGCCATGGGGATTGGAGGCAATATATATTAATGATTCAGGTGAGGTAACAAAGTGTAACATCTCAAAGTTTGCAGATGATACTAAGCTGGGTGGGGGGGGGGTGTCTTGGATCATAACATGTATCCAAGCAGTTCTTTTCAGATTTAGATAAATATAATTAAGAAAAGGCTTGATCATGACAATTTGCTTAAATATGAATGTTTGTTAAGTAAATGAGTATAGTGGTAATAATAAATGGAAGAGAAAAAGAAAAAAAAATCAACGAGTCTTATGCCTTTCTAGAAAAAGCAACAAGTCTCATGCCCCTCTGCCCATTGGGGGACCCTTGATCGACAGCTGGTCTTGAGGCTAAGGTTGTCATGGCACTTTCATGATTCCTAGCCAAAGTGAAGTCCCACGATTTGGAATGAAAACAGCATGACAAACAGCCAGCACAAAAATAAACACAGCTACAGAAAAACAAATTGCAGGTGCCATCTTTGGCCCAGAAAGGAATGTTAACAAGAGTCATCCAAGGTCATGCAGCTTATCAAGCATCATCAACAATTTTAGTCATTCAGCCCATCCTATACAATCCGCCTTCTCATGCAACTGTTGAATATCATCATTAACCTTTAGCCTTTTGACCCATCCTATAGATTCCACTGCTGATGATATTTGTCAGCCATGTTGCAATTGCTTGATAGTGGCTTGATCTCTTAAAAGGAAAGACATCACAAATAGAAAGCTATCAGCTTTGTGCTCTCATCAAAACTTCCTTTTCAGTAAAATGCATTTTAACCTCAATTGCCATTTCAATCCATTGTTCTGATTTTTTTGTCTCTGACACTGGTCTCCACCCCTAATTACTTCATCTCATCCAATTTTGCAATTTAACTATTACCATCATATATAATTCCAGAGATTTTATAGTCCATGGAATTAATCTTGGAATATTTTAAAACAGAAGTCAAACATTTCTGTTTGATTCTATCACAACATACTTTGACCTTTCTCTAAGACAACCTACTTTTTGTTTTAAAGTTACTTGATAACTCTTTCCAGATATTTGATATGTCTCTATGTAAATTTGTCCAAATTCAATACTTTGTTTACTCCTGTAAAGTTACTAATCATTTTTTATGCATTCAAACCCTTTAGGTTGTGTGCATGTACTTAATCGTTTCCCAGAATCCTTTAAACTTTCAGGTAATTATCCCATTTAAATGTTTTAGAATACCAGGGCATGTGAGTCTTAAGAGAGATTTTTTTCATGATATGCTTAAGTGTACTCAGGCTCAGTGGTTTCAAGATTCCTGATGTTCACTACTTATTTCCACAGTACTTCCCCAGCACTGAAATTTGGTACTGATGAACGGCTTGATCGGTGAGGGTGCCTCATACACCCTATGTTGCAGCATTGAAATTCTGCAAACAGGTTCAGCCTTCGATGTCTCCAATTTTTCTTTAAGAAGAAAGCACCATCCATTCCACGTCAAGCAGAAAGGGTTAATTAGTGAATTCAAAAAGGAATTGGGGCATAAGCTCCTGCATGTAATTACATCATCCATCTCTCCTCACACTTGAAGGAAGGAAAAACCCACCTCATTATCAAATTTGCCTTTTTGAAATTCCTCACACAGGGAGTAGCATTTTCAACATTCCAATGTCCCCATCATTTGGATTTTAACAATGAGTCAATCTTATCATCAGGAATTAAAGATTAACTTGTGATAAAACATTATTTGGAAGTTCTCTCTGACCTGAAAATGAAATTTTCTGGAATTAAAATTTACCCAAGGCCAAACACAACACGGGGCCAATTCCAAAAGTGAAATTTTTACCAAGCTTTACAAACCAAACTTTTGAATCAATTTTTCACAGACTTTTGCTTTACACAACCACCGATGATTTCTTAAAAAAACATTACATTAAGCATACGTGCACAGCACAGATACAGGCACACAACACACCTTCAAATCACCAGACATTCCCAAAAAGTAAACTAAAACTTCAAAGTATCCCCAGATCTCGAGGTCCGGGGAACTAAAAGACACAAGTTGTACAGGATGACATTTGACAACCAACACACCAAGGCGCATTCAAACAGACCACAAAGAGTTAACACTTCTACAAGGTTCAGTGCATTCGCACAGCACAGAAACTTGAACTCCAGTTCTCTTTTTCCCTAGCTATAACCATCCCCTATTCTTTCGGGGGTCCTAATTGTGCTAACATGTTAGCTACAGAACCGAATCCAGACTCTGATGCTCCCACCCTGGAATAAGGAAGGTCACCAGAGCATTAGGTTGCTTTTCCCTTCTCTTACACATTTTCCCAAATCCCATCCCTCATCGCCAAAAATATCATAGATCACAGCATGTGTCTAGGTGGTTCTTTTCAGATTTGGATAAATATAATTAAGAGAAGGCTCGAGCACAGCAATTTGTTTAAATATGAATGTTTACTAAGTAATAATAAATGAGTACAGTGGTAATAATAAATGGAAGAGAAAAGGAAAAAAGACAAGCCTCACACCCTTCTAGAAAAAGCAACAAGTCTCATGCCCTCCATTCCATTGGGGGTGCCTCAATTGATGGCTGTTCTGGAGGCTGAGTTTGCTCCTGGCACTGTTCACGATTCCGAGCCAAAGTGAAGTCCAATGCTTTGGAATGAAAACTGCCTGTCTTAATGTTCTAACAGCCAGCACAAAGAATGCAGATCCAAAAATAAAACATGGCTACAGAAAAACAAGTAGTAGGTTCCATTTTCGACCTGTAAAGGAATGTTAACAAGGCTCTTCAAAGGTCATGCATCTTGTCGAGTATCATCAACAATCTTAGCCATTCAGCTCATCTTATGCTTTCTATATTCTCATGCAGCTATCAAATATCATCAATAACTTTTAGCCCTTTGACACACCCTACACAGAGGGTGAACTGTAGTAAGGATGCAGAGATCCTTCAGCATGATCTGGGCAGGTTGGATGAGTGGACAAATCAGTGCCAGATGCAGTGCAGTTTTGATAAATGTGAAGTTATTCACGGTGCAAGCAAAAACAAGGTTACTAACTGAATGGTTGTAAATTAGGAGAGGGGAGTGTGCAGTGGGACCTGGGTGTCCTTGTGCACCAGTCACTGAAGTTAAGCATGCAGGTGCAGCAGGTGGTAAAGAAGACAAATGGTATGATGGCCTTCATTGCGAGAGGTTTTGAGCCCAGGAGCAGGGAAGTGCCGTTGCAGTTGTACAGGGCCTTCATGAGGCCACACCTAGAATATTGTGTGCAGTTTTGGTCTCCTTTTCTGAAAAAGGATGCTCTTGCTCTCAAGGGAATGCAGCAAAGATTTACCAGGCTGATTCCAGAGATGGCAGATCTGATGTATGAGGAGAGATTGAACAGGTTAGGATTGTTTTTGTTGGAGTTCACATGGATTAAGGGTATTCTAATAGGACTAGACAGGATAGATGCAGGGAGGGTCTTGTCAATGGTGAGTGTGTCCAGAGCCAGGGTTCACAGTCTGAGGATTCTGGGCAGACCATTTAGGACGGAGATGAGGAGACATTTCTTCACCCAAAGAGAGGTGAGTCTGTGGAATTCATTACCATAGGAAGTATTTGATGCCAAAACATTGAATGTATTCAAGAGGCAGCTAGGTATAGTGAATAAGATCATAGGCTACGGGGAAAAAGCAGGACTAAGCTGTTGAGTTGGTTGATCAGCCATGATCATGATGAATGGCGGCGCAGGTTCAAAGAGCTGAATGTCCTCCTCCTGCTTCTATCTTCTAAATTTCTATGTTTCCATAACTTTATGAACTTTTCAGATATTCATCATCTTAAAGTGTTTAGCAGGTTATTGAAAGGTTGAATAAAGAAGTCTATTTTATCTTGCCTATCTTAAACAAAATTAGAAAGGTTTAAGGAGGGAATTCACAGACCTTGTGGCCTCAGCAGCTGAAAACACAGGCAGCAATGGTGAATGTGGTATTTGAGAGGAGGTTTGGGAAGTGTATGTGGCAAGTGTAATTGGAGGCGCGCAGGGAGCTCATTGCATCTTAAGACTGGACAAGGTTCCAGAGACTTTCTGTAACAGGCAGTGCCACAGCTGTACAAAAGCTGTCTGCTGCCTTAAACAGGATAACGGATACTGTGTCTGTGTCCTTACAAAATGTCACTGATCTACACCAAACTGATCTGCAGCAGAGTAGAGGCAATGATGTGACTCTGCTCCCAGGTAGGAGTGACAGAGGACGCAGGGCACACAGTTTGTCCGACTACCAAACCAATTGAGTATAAAAAAATTACTTCCATCTCCCACCACAGCATCCTGACCCATGATAGCAGTGCCTGGCCATCTGAAGGCAGAATTGGAACAGTCTTTATGGGAACACTCAGGAGCTCTGACACTCTGAGTGGAGAACAAAAACACCTGTGCATGAGAACAAAGGTTTGAGTTACCTGTCTGTACCTGTTCTGAAATCTACAGGGTACAACCAGTAGAAGCAATAGGAAGCATCTGGGCTACAAATTGGAATCGAACGAGTGTGTGCATGGTGGGTTTGACAAAATCTTCCATTTCCTCTTTAAATAGACATACAAAATATAAAGATTGGAACCTCTACCAGCCCTTGACCATTCTAATATCTCAAGGGCCAGATTGCCCTTTCACTGGTTTAGTGCTGTAATTTTATTATGTCACCAACAAGATTTTTATTTCTTCACTCTTGGGATGTGGGTCTCGCTGGCTTGTCAGCATTTATTGCTCATCCCTAGTTGCTCTTGAGGAGGTGGTGGTGAGCTGCCTTCTTAAACCGCTGCAGTCCATGTTCTATCAGCTGACCCACAATGCTCTTAGAGAGGGAATTCCAGGATTTTGACCCAGCAACAGCGGAGGAACAGTGAGATATTTCCAATTCAGAATGGCGAGTGGCATGGAGGGGAACTTGTAGGGGTGGTGTTCCAATGCAGCTGCTGCTTTTGTCCTGCTAGATGGTATAGATCATGGGTTTGGAAGGTGTTGTCTGAGGATCTTTGGTGAATTTCTGCAGTACAACTTTTTTTAATGATTAGAAGCCAACATTAAATGTGATTATAATCTTACCTTTGCAGTAAAGTGTAAAAAGATAATTCAGAAAATAAGTAGCAGAATAGAAAAGATGCCAAGTTTTGTATGTCCCAGCATTTTTTTTTGATTTTGAGAAGGCATCCTGCAGCTAAAACTTAAAGGTAGATTCTGAAGCTTCTTTGTCAATGAACAGAAGGACATTAGTGAAAACAACACAATGATGCATTTGCAGAACAGCATGTGTTTAAGTGAGGTGATCTTTGTTCAGATGGAATATGACTGAGCATAGGGCATATGGTCACCCCTCACCCCAAATGACAGCCAATGCTGAATGTCAATCCAGGCTGGGATCCATTGGTGGATGTGCAATGGATGAAATCAATGTGCAATGAGTAGTCAAACTAATAACAGTGCACAAGGTGGGGAGGTTCTGGTACTGATGGGAAGTGTTCATTATGAAGGAGTTACACCTGAAACAGTGACCATTAATTTAACACTTTCCCATTGAGATGTTATTGGGATAACATCCCACTGATTTCTGTACTCTCTATAAATTAATGCACTTTATCTGCTTACACAGAGGTATGCAGGCACTGCCTTAAAACTTCCTGCCTAACTAGAATTAGGTGTAAAACATTGTAAATCCTTACCTTCCTACACATAGGTAGAAAGACACTGCCTTAAGCTTCCTGCCTGATTAGAATTAGGTATAAACTTTGTAAATCTTTATCTTCCTGCACTGGGGTATGTGGAAACTGTCTCAAATAAGAATAGGTGGGCAGCGTTTGTAAAGCTGCGAGACTTCTGAAATCCTGCAAAGAATGTAACTTCTGTTTCTGCTAAAGGGACCAGGACACTGACCTTTGTTCAAGTCAGACACTTGGGTGGCTTGAAGTTACATTCTGTCACTTCGGCAATTGAAATCGCCTCCTGCCGTTAGCAGTGACTTTGCCAACGATCAATACTGTATCCTGCTCTCTTTATATTTTCGATGTAGTAATTGTTTGTGTTTCATGTCATTGTCCAATGTAGTGATTGTTTCGTGTAACATGCCATTGTGAGATGTAAAATTGCTTTATGTATTATGCACTCGATAAGGTCTAAAAAGTGGGGACTATCCGTTGCTCGGGGAGAATCGCTTACGAGACTGCACTCTGCGCCGGGTTGAGTACAATGATCCTCCACAGCTTGTACTTGCTTTGTAATAAAGGATTTGTGTTTTTCTAAACATGTCGGTGTCTTGTTATTACATCAAGTCCGTGAGGGTCTCTGAAAACGAACCTAACACCATGATGAGTGACTTGCTATGTATTTCCCAAGTTTTGACCTCTCCTTTCAAACTGTGGGGCTTTTGATCCGTGTTAAGTCTTTGATGAGTTTGTAAAACAAACAGCCCCAATGTAGCAAGGAATGTAAGCTTTGGAAAGAGCAGAATCTTTGTTTCATTGATTTATTCTTGACATCCTTTGCTGCCTAGTCCAGCATTTATTGCCCATCTCTAGCTGCCCTGGACAAGGTGATAGTGAGGTGCCTTCTTGAACTGCTGTCATCTTTGGGGTATAGACAAACCTGCATTGCTGTGAAGCAGGTCCAGGATTTTCACCAGTGATATTGACGGAATGGTGATATAGTTCCAAGTCAGGATAGTGTGCGACTTGAAGGGGAACTCAGAGGGTGGTGTCCCTGTGTGCCTGCTGCTATTGTCCTTCTAGGTGGTAGAGATTCTGGTTTAGAAAAGTGATGTTGAAGGAGCCTGGGGATGTTGCTTCAGTGCGTGTTGGTGTTGGTACAAACTATTGCTGTTGTCTGCCAGTGGTGAAGGAAGAGAAAGTTAAATGTCATCATTGGAGTTAGAATCATAGAATTGATGCAGCACATAAGAAAGCCATTTGACCATTGTGTCTGCACTGGTTTTCAGAATGAGAACATCACCCAGTGCCATTCTCCTGCCGTCTGTCTGTTTAAGTCTACACATTCTTCTTTTACAGCTAACAGTCTAACAGCTATTTCCGAGTCTACTTCCCTTTTTGAATATGATTGAACTTCACGTACCCAGATTACAGTACAGTCTGCTTTGTCCTGGACGCAGTTAAGTTTCTCTGCATATTTGGAGCTGAACTAAGCCAGGCAAGTGGAGAGTATACCATCACATTTTGGACAACTGCCTTGTAGAGTGCAGGCAGGCTTTGCAGCGTTACTTTAGATTTCCTAGCCTCTGACCTCTTATAGTCACAAGAGTTTATACGACTGGTCCAGTTAAGATCTGGTCTGTTTTTTGAAAATACAAAGACATTGACAGTGGGTGATTCAATGATGAAAATGCCCTTGAATGTTAATGTGAGACGTTTAATTCTCTCCTGTTGTAAATGATCATCACCTGGCAATTGCCTGTAATCAATCCAAGATTGAATCTTGTCAAAGTCTTGTTCCACATGAATATAGACTGTTCCAATGACTAAGGAGAAGTGAATAGTGCTGAACATTGTACAATCATCAGAGATCATCCCCATTTCTGACCTTCTGATATGGGCATGGTCCATTGATAAAGCAGCTGAAGATGTTTGGGCCTTAAACACCACGCTGAGGAATTCCTGCAATGATGTCCCAGAGCTGAGATGATTGGACTTCAGTAACCATAACTGTCATTCTTTGTGCTAAGAATGGCTCCAACCAGTGGGATCTTTTCACACTGATTCCAATTTTGCTTCTTGATGTTACACTCCATCCAATGCTGCCTTGATATCACAGGCAGTCACTTCCCATGTTTCTCCCAGTATGATGACACTGGTGTGCAGTGAGTTGAGATGAGCATTTGAACCCAGTCCTACAGTGACAAAGCCTGAATGATCCCTCCCCAGTGTGAACACGGTGATGTGTCAGCAGATTGGTTAACTGTGTGACACCTTTCCCACAGTCAGAGCAGGTGAAGTCCCTCTCTCTCTTCTGTGACTATATCAATGACTTTCAAATTCAGAAGGGAAAGCGAATCTCTTCCCACATTCCTCACATTTCCATGATTTCTCACCTTTGTCAGTGCATTTATGTTCTGATAGGCCAGATGATCGGCTGAATCCTTGTCCACACATAGTATACCTGTACAGCTTCTCCCCAAAGGTGCAATGATATTTCCTTGCATGTTCAAAATTCAGGAATATTCAGGGCACTGTAAACTGGCGGATTGACAGATTCTGAGCTGCTGTTTGGGTCGAGTTTCCCAACAGAAAATCCAATTATCGAATCCCCACAATGCGGAAGGGAGCTATTCAACCCATCAAGTCTGCACCTACCCGCTGAGAAGCATTCCATCCACACCCACCCCCTACTGTATTCCTGTAACCCTACGTTTCCTATGGCTAATCCACCTAACCTACACACATAACCGGACACTTGGATAATTGGGCAATCCACCTAGCCTGCAAATCCTTCTACTGTGGGAGGAAATCCCCACAGGGCAGAATGTGCAGACTCCATGCAAAGAGTCGCTCAAGGGTGGAATCAAACCTTGTCCTCGGCATCCCGAGGCAGCAGTACAAGCCATTGAGACCCTGTGTCACCCATAAATCCTTCTCATATCCTGTGCAATTGGTTAATCTGAAATTTTTAAAACTGAAAAAAGTGTGAGAGAACACACAAAAGCACAAATGTGGGTTGTGAAATGGAGCTGAATGAAATTGGAAATGTTTGGGGCTGGTAAAGGAGAAAGTTGTCATGAAAGCTGCTGAATTGTCATTAAAAACCCAATTCATTCCCTCTTATTGGTTGGAGGACCAGCCGTTCCAGCTCTATCCTCTAACCCACCCCTCACTCACTTCCATTAGATGGGCTAATTGATTGATGGCCTTCTCTGCTGCTCCAACAATGATGTGGGGGTTAGAGACAAAAAAAAAGCCTACAGATGCTGAAATCCAAGGTAGACAAAGAGGAGGCTGGAAGAACACAGCACGCCAGGCAGCATCTGAAGGAAAGGAGAAGTCAATGTTTTGGGTATTACCCTTCTTCAGGACTGGGCGTAAGTGTAGGGGGAGATGCAGATAAATAGAGGGATGCTGGTAGTAGATATGACCTAGTTGATCAAAGGGGAGGATGAATCTGTTTGGTGGCTGGAAGGGAGGGTCAGAAGGTGGAATGGAACGGAGGATGTGGGACTGGAAAGGGAGCTAGTGGATGGGTGGGAAGGTTATTTGAAATTGGAGAACTCAATGTTGGGTCCTCCGGGCTGTTAGGGTGCCAAGGCAGAAGAAAAAGTGCTGTTCAATATGGTTGACTATTATCTGCCCTAATTGGGAATAGCAATTAACACTGGCCTAGCCAGCAATTTCCACATCCCTGTGAATGAATAAAAAAAAAGTTAGGCTGATCAGTTTGTATACAGAGACAGTAAGAACTGTCAATGCTGGAGTCAGATATAACACAGTGTGGAGCTGGACGAACACAGCAGGCCAGCAGCATCAGAGGAG
>JAHRHZ010000101.1:8194742-8222974 GCA_024137785.1 Ginglymostoma cirratum
TGCTTGTTATCTCGGATTCTCCAGCATCTGCAGTACCTTTTATCTCTAATGTTTCAAATGTAGTCAGCAGAAGAGTCCTACCAGACTTGATACATTAACTGTTGTTGTGTCTACAGATGCTGACAGACCTGCTGAGCTTCTCCAGCATCCTCTGTATTTGTTGTAGTCATTGGCATTTGTCTTGGACTGGAGGACCATTTCAAGTGGCCTTCCAGAAGAGTTAGTGTTAGGGTTTTCTTCCTAAACTATATTCGTGACCTATGGACAGCGTAGGCGATCTTTGTCTTATGCCTTCAATGATTCTTGTGAAAAAAAATGAGACACAATGTTATATTTACTGACACTGGATTTCATTGTTGGGGTCATTACCCAGGATACTGTGCAAGTAAGATAGTGTCCTATACAGTGCCCAGGTCCTTGAGCATGGACCCTGTGAAGAGATGACAGACAATGCACAGTGCCAGGTGGTTTGTGAGGGGTGCCCCATGAGAGGCTTGAGGAAAGGCCACATACAGTAACAGATGGACTGACGGAGTGAGAGGGACTAAGTGGATACTGTAAACCAGGGGCACTGTACTCACACAAGTGGCTGGGGACGATTCACAAATGCTGGAGAAACTCAGCAGGTCTGGCAGGATCTATGGAGAAAGCAACAGACTTGACATTTCCAGTCCAGTGTGACTCTGCTTTATGTTACAGTTCCATTCACATGGGAAAGAGACATAGACCGTGCGGACTGGGAGGTTTCATAAATAATATCACACCCAGTGTAGATTCCAGATCTGAATCAGAAAATTCCGATCCTGTATTTATAATGAATGGGAAAGACCTGGGCTTCAGACGGTGACAGGCCTGGGTTACACCGTGTTCTTTATGGGGGGGCAACGTTCACACTTGTGTGACTGCTATGTGTTTATGTTTAATGTGCAGTAGGACATATGCGCAGCCTCCCCTTTTCAGAGTGGTCAGAAGGGGAGGATTTACAGCAAATTCAAACCAAAAGAAATCATTGTGCCTTGTCAGATCCTATTCTGAACTGACAGTGATGGACTTTATAAACTTGTAGGTCAGAGAAAGTGAAGGATTGACAGACCAGAAACTCAAAACAAATATTGCATCAAGAACTGAGAGAGTCACTCAATTTATCAGGACCTGAAGATCATCAGCAGCTGAATGTTGTAGGGAACAGCTTGTCTGTTCTCTTGTGAGAGAATGTTTCATAGGTCAGTGTGATTGCCCTGAGATACACACACCCTGGTTAAAGCACATCTGGAGAAGTGTTCAGTTTCGATCCACAAACCTGAGGAATAATCTACTGCCTCTGAAGTAAGTCTAACACAGATCTCCTTGAGCACTAAACAAACTCCGTCGTTTACTTTACAGGACAAGGCCTCTCAAAAGAGTCACAATGCAGCAGAAGGAGAAATTCGAAACTGTTGGTCCCAGGCTAGCTATCTACAGCAATCCAGTCACATCTATTCACTACTTCATCCCTGTATGTTAGCCTGATATTTTTCTCAAGTACTGACTAAATTTCATTGTCACTTCAGTCATTGCCTATGTTGACTGCCTTCTGAGTTCCAGCGCATTGCCAATTGCGATTTGAAAATGTTCTAATCAGATCCCTCTATGTCTCTTACTCAGAAGCTTTCACTAATCCTAGTCTACTTACAATCACTCATGATAAAACATCGTTTGCTATAACTTCTTTAATCATTTAGAATATCTTTTGCGTCTAATATAGACAGGAAATTACATTGTGACCAGCAATTACAGCAGACTAGATTGAGTGAAGTGCAGGTAAATCGTTGCTTCATGTGGAAGGTGTGGCTGGAGCCGCAGATATTTAGGAGGGTGCAAGTAAACAGGCAGGCGTTACACTTTCTGCAATTGTATGGGAAGATGCTGTTGGGGTATGGAGAGGTGTTGAGAGTGAGGAGGAGTGAACCAGGGTGTCTTGGAGGGACAGGTCCATGCGGAATGCTGACAATGAAGGGTATGTCTCTGGTGTTGGCTTCCTGCTGGAGATGGTGGAATGGCAGCTTATGATGATCATAATAAAATATTAGCCTTTATGACAATGGAATTTGAGCACAGAAGGAGTAAAGTCTTGTTTCAAATGTGTAGATGTTTTGTTAGATTGAAGTGCTTTGTGCAGTTTTGGTCTCCTTGTCTCAGGATAGATATCCAAAAGAATTTTCCATAGAATCCCTACAGTGTGGAAACAGGCCCTTTAGCCCAACAAGTCCACATTGACCCTCAGAGTATCCCACCCAGACCTATCCCACTATAACTCATCTCATCTACACATCCATGAACACTATGGGCAATTTAGCATGGCCAATCCACCTAGCCTGGACATCTTTGGACTGTGGGAGGAAACCGGAGTACACGGAGGAAACCCATGCCGACACAGGGAGAATGTGCAAACTCCACACAGACAGGGAACTCTTCCCTGTCATTTTTCTAAGGACCTCCAAATCTGTGCCTTTTTTTTCTCTCTCTCTGAGCACTGTCCCCATCTACTGCTGTCCACATCCCTCAACACCATCGGCCCTCCCTGTCATTAGCTTAATACCACCACTTCCTAGCTGCTTTCAGGACTTGAAACTCTAACTCTATTCTTCTATCTGCTGCCAGACCTGCAAAGTTTCTGCAGTACATTCTGTTTGTTTCAGATCACCATCATCCGCAAGTTCTTTGTGTAATTTGCCCTTCAAATCTTTACTTAAGTTACATTGCAAATTAATGTTAAGAATAACTGCTGAGTCTGCTTACACTTATCATCCAGTCTGTTCCAGATCCACACAGTTCAATGAATATAATAATCTCCGCCGTGCATTAACTGCTAATTATCTGAAAGCTGAATTTTGTGCTTACCAACCATTCTGCCAGTGTATAGAATTTCTCCGTCTCTGCTAGTGAAATCATCTACAAATAAATTTAGATATTGAATAAATCATTGCTTAAATTTCTCAGCTCCAAAGAGAATTATCCAAGTTTCTACCAGTAAGCCATATACAGAAAACACTTTTTAAAATTCATTCATGGGAACTGGTCATTCCTGCATTTATTGCCCATCTTTTCTTGCTTGGAAAGAGTGATGGTAAGCTATGTTTTTGAAATTCTGCAGCACACATGATGTAGGTAAAGCCACAGTGCTGTTAGGAGGTGTGTTTGGGCCTTTTGACCCCACGACAGGCAGTTAAATGATGATAATTCAGTTCTTAGGTCAGGGAGTTCTGTTGTTAATAATCCTAAACTGGACTGTGGTTTAATTTTCACCTACTTGTTAAAGGAACTGAGGTTGATTTAGGCATTCAATAGGAACCTTAATAACTCCAGGACAAGAAGAGACAAGTGATATTCTGTTAATGTTCTCCAGTTTGGATCTTTTGTAATTTCTAATTGTGGATCATTTCATTTCTTTTAGTTGTTCTCATGATGCAGTAATTATCTTCTGCCTGTATTATTACAGAGCAAAGAGCTCTGAATTCACTGTATTATCTCTGTCCCTGAATGTGGTAATTATCCTCTGTTTGTATCGTAGCAGCCCTGTTAATAAAGTCAATAAAAGACAATCTGTTATGACCTTGGTTATCTCATGTCTCAAACCCAAGATTCAAAAGTTGAGAGCCAACAAGATGAACAAGAAAACACAAAGGCTCAATTCTCCAGCTCGATTGTTAGTGCACAAAGTCCATTAACTAACACCTAGATTGGGCAGAGCAGAAAAAAGATGCCCTATTTTGGCAAATCGTTTGCAAATATGTTTCAAATAATCACAGATTAGAACCATCAGTCCTATTAAATGAAGGGTTACAGGACAAAAAACTGGAATTGGGATTAGACTGGAAAGCTCATTTTCAGCCAGCACACATTTAATAGGCTGAACTGCTTCCTCTGCTCCGTAATTTTTTTATGATTCAGTGATAATACATGATCCTCAATCTTTTTATCCGAGACAGTTTTCAGTTCGGTCAGCAATTGTTGACGCAATTGTTCAAGCTAAGAGGTATTGGGGATAATTTTCCAACTCCTATCTGGCTGCAGGAGAGGTGCCAGGAGGACTGAAGGACAGCCAGTGTTGGACAAGATTGCGAATGCTTTCCCACATTCAGAGCTGTTCACTAGAACAGTCTCTCCTCAGCGTGAATTCGCTGGTGTGCAGCGAGTTGAGATGATCACTTGAACCCAGTCCCACAGTGTCAGCTTGCTTGTGTGCAAGTAAGCTGGATGATCGAGTGAATCCCTTCTCACAGTCAGTGCAAACGAATGGTCTCTCCCAGTATGGATTTGCTGGTGTACAGTGAGTCAAGAGGAGTGCCTGAAGCCAGTCCCACAGTGGGAGCACTTGAATGGTCTCTCGTCAGCATGAACATGTCGATGGGACATCAGTTCCTTGGAATGTGTAAAGCATTTCCCACAGACTGGACATTTGATAGCTCTCTTCTGCCATGTGATGTCGCTGGTGTTTTCATAGGTTGGGATAACTGAGTAAATTCCTTCCCAAATTTAGAACAAGGGAATGGTCTCTTCCAGGGTGACTGTGCCAACGTCTTTCCATATCAGAGGGGGATTTGAAATTATTCCCACAGTCTCCAAATTTCCATGCCTTCTCCCCATTGTGACTGATTTTATGTTCTGAGAGGCCAGATGATTGTTTAAATCCTGGTCCAAACACAGAACACATGTACGTTTTTCTCCCCCCAGTAATTAGTGCTTTTATCTTCCATGTTCAAAATCAACGATATTCAAATTGGAATAAATTGTGAGATACCATCAGATCCTGATGCGATATGATTTAATTTCCCAACTGCAAAGCCTCTCCCTTTAATACCCAGTGAAATTGAATTAAAACAGAGGTAAAAAAGAAAAATTGGGGAAATTGAGCTGGTTGAGATTCTATCAAAGTTTTTCATGAATTCATGGAGGCCCTAAAAGTGACCATGAAGGCTGCTGGCTGTCATTGACATTTCCTCCAAGAGTGAATGGCAAGGGCTGCAAGTACAGGGACCCTTGGATCTCAAGAGATATCTAGAGTTTAGAAAAGAAAACCAAATATGTTAGGCGTAGTCCAATAAAAACAGAGGGGCCCTTCAAAAGAGCAGAGTGTGGGGCTGCTTAAAGAATAAATGAGGACAAGTGTAACCACGAAATATCTTTGGTAGATACAAGTGGAGGAAAGCCCTAAAGCATTTTAGAAGTGTATTTAGAATAACAGGATTGCCTGCGAAAGAGTGGGGCCTTTAAGAAACCAAAGGGGCAATCTGTGTGTGGATCCAGAGGATTTGGGTGAGATCTTAAATGAACATTTTTCATTTAGATTCACAGTGGAGAAAAACATTGTAGCTGGAGATTTCCATTGGAATGTTGAAGTTCTAGAATACGTTATAATTTTTTAGGAGGAAGTGTTAGATGTTTAAGCAGGCATAAAGGTCAAAGAACCCCAGGGCCTGATGAGATATAGAGTCATAGAGTTGTACAGCACAGCAACAGGCCCTTTGGTCCAACTCATCCACACTGACCAGATATCTTAAATTAATCTAGTCCCATTTGCCAGCATTTAGTTCATATCCCTCTAAAACCTTCCTATTCATTTAACCATCTAGATGCCTTTCAAATGTTGCAATTGTACTAGCTTCCACCATACCTTCTGGCAACTCATTTCATACACACCACCCTCTGCATGAATAATTTGCTGCTTCGGTCCATTTTAAATCTTTCCCCTCTCACCTTAAACCTATGCCCTCTACTTTTGACTCCCCTACCCTGGGAAAAAGATCTTGACCATTCACTCTATCCATGATCCTCATGATTTTATAACCTCCATTAGGTCACACCTCAGCCTCCGACGCTTCAGGGAAAATAGTTCCAGCCGATTCAGCCTCTCTCACTTGCTCAAGACCTCCAACCCCAGGAACATAGTTGTAAATTTTTTCTGAACCCTTTCAAGTTAAGCAACATCTTTCCTGGAACAAGGAGATCAGAATTGAACGCAATATTCAAAAAGTGGCCTAACCAATGTCTTGTCCGGTCCCAATATGACATCCAAACTCCTATACTCATTTCACTGACCAAAAAGGGCAAGCGCACCAAATGGCTTCTTCACTACCCTGTCTACCTGCAACTCCACTTCTAAGGAACTATGAATCTGCACCCCAAGGTGTATTGTTCAGGAACACACCCCAGTACTGTGCCATTATGTGTATAAGTCCTTGATTTGCTTTACCAAAACACCTCACAATTATCTAAATTAAACTTCATCCACAACTCCTTGGCCCATCAGCCCATGTGATCAAGGCCCTGTTGTACTCCGAGATAACCTTCTTCACTGTCCATTCACCACCAATTTTGATGTCATCTGCAAAGGTATTAACCATACCTCCTATATTCGTATCCAAATCATATATATAAATAACAAAAAGCAGTGGATCCAGCATTGATCATTGTGGCACACCACTGGTCACAGGTCTGCAGTCTCAAAAAGCAACCCTCCACCACCACCCTCTGACTCCTCTCCTCAAGCCAATTTTGTATCCAATGGCTAGTTCTCCCTGGATTCCATGTAATCTAACCTTGCTAACTATCCCAAGCTGCTATGGGATGAAAGGGAGGAGATTGCTGGGGCCCTAGCAGAGATATCTAATACTTCACTGGCCACAGGTGAAGCGCCAAATGGCTGGATGATAACTAATGGCAGCAGAAGTGGGCCGGATAGTTCCAGACCAGTTAATTTGATGTCAGTGGTAGAGAAATTATTGGAAAAAAATCTGAAGGACAGAATTAGTCAATGGAATGGCATGGATTGATCAGTCAGTGTGGATTTGTTAGAGGGACATCCTGTCTGATGAACTGAATTGAAAATTTTGAAAAGGTGACAATATGTTTTGATGGGGGTCATGCAGTTGACATGCTTTACATGATCTTCATTGAGGCCACTGACAAGGTCCCACATGGAGGGCTGGTCCAAAAGGTAGGAGCCCATGGGATCCAAGACAAGTTGGCAAAATGGATCTAAAACTGGCTTACAAATTGGAGGCAAAATGTTGATAGTGGAGTGAGATTTTTGTGACTGGAAATTTGAGAGCAGTGGTGTACCATGGGGGCTGATGCTGGGACTCTTGTTGTTTCAACGGATAGGGATGACTTGGACGTGAATGTAAAAAGGTACAGTTAGTGAGTCTGCAGATGACGCACAAAATGAGGAGGATGATCTCAGGCTACAGCTGGTAAATTGGGCAGGGCAATGGTAGGTAGAATTTAATTTCAATAAAGTGTGAAATTATGTATTTTGGGTGGTCTAAAATGGGAAGGACATGCATGATAAATGGTCAGTCTCTGGGAGTACAGAAGAATAAAGGTACTGTAGTGTAGAAGTCCACAGATCCCTGACGGTATCAGCAGAGGTAGAGAGGGTGGTGAAGAAATCACACAGAAGGCTTGCCAACATTAGCTGCAGCGTACAATATATGGGTAAGGAAGTCTTGAAGCAAATTTACATAACATTGACAAGGCCACAGATGAAATATTTTCTGCAGTTCCAGACATCATACTATTGTAAGGATGTGATTGTGCTGTAGAGGGTGCAAAGGAGATGCACCAGGATATTGCTCGGGATGAAAAGTCTCAATTATGAGGGAGTGACTCAATAGGCTGGCTTGTTTCCCTTGGAGCAGAGCATACAAAACTGACAGGCACAGCCAGGGTAGGTCATTCAAATCTCTTTGCTATGGCAGATGTCTAAGGCCAGAGGGCATAGTGGAAAGGAGCAAGTGTCTGAGCGGAGTTTTGGGAAAACACTTCACCTAGACGATGGTAGATATAGACAACATGCTGCCTGAGACACTGGTGGACACAGGCACTCTTGCAACATTTAAAAAGCATCTGAATGAGTACTTAAAACGCCAAGGCATAGTACGCTGTGGACCAAGTGCAGGTGACTGGGATTAGTGTAGTCTGGTATTTGTTGGTCAGTATAGACACGATAGTCGGAAGGGCCTGTTTCTCTGCTTTATGACTCTACGAAACCAAACTGATTCACTACTATCATTCAGAGAAGAGATCTTGCCAGCATGTCTGGGCCTTTACATGACTCTGCTTTCTATGGAAGGAGAAAGTGAGAGGTGCAAGAGATAATAAGGAAAATGATTTTAAATATTTACACCTCAACCAGAGCTTTGTCAGAATCTGCCAATCCCTCACTCTCCCAAATCCTCAACCTCCACCATCTAAAGAGGACCACACTATCAGGTGTATGTGACAATGATCACTCCCAGTCACACACTGTCCTGACATCTGGTACTGGGTGAGCCTAAATTTTCTCCAATTTAAGGTGGCACGGTGGCTCAGTGGTTAGCACTGCAGCCACATAGCTCCATGAACCTGGGTTTGATTCCACCCTTGGACAACTGTCTGTGTGGAGTTTGCACGTTCTCTCCGTGTCTGTGTGGGTTTCCTTCAGTTACTCCGGTTTCCTCCCACAGTCCAAAGATGTGCAGGCGAAGTGGATTGGCCATGCTAAACTGCCCATAGTGTTCAGGGATGTGTAGATTAGGTGGTTTAGAGGGGAAGGGCCTGTTTCCACACTGTAGGGATTCTATGAATATATTAAAAGCTTAAAATTGTTGATGAATGGTCAAAAATACTCAACCATGTCACTATTTTCAATTTGAAATGTTCATTCTGGAGTTTACCACTGGCAAGATATCAGAAACACTGGCATCAGGGAAAAATCTCACATCTGAGGAGATTCCGAGGGAGTGGATGATGTCACCATGTAATTGTTGCTGCTTGATGACATCACACACAGGAAAACACAGCATCTGAGTCTGTGCAAACCAGAGATCACCCACACACTAGGAAGTATGGCAGGTTCCCTGAAAGGGGGCAGATTGGTATATTCAGCAGAATAGTTCAGGACTGAAGGATTTGTGATGTGAGGGAGCAACTGAAGCTGAAGTGAGATTTTACAGAGCAGTAAGGGTGTATGAATGGTTTAGATAAAGTAGTTATAAACAAGATGGTCACATCAGCTGATAGGAAATGGATCATGGGAAACGAATTTAAAATCTTGGACAAGATTGACAGGGACGATGTGGTGAAGAAATTATACATAGCACGTCGTAATGACTGAGAAGTCTACAACTTACACTCAAAGGCCAATAATATCCAGTGTCTGATGATTCCACCGATTCTGTCAGATTCTAATGTGATGTTTGCTTGGAGCTTCCTGTCTGTGAATCCTCTTCAAATGTTCTGGAAAAGGAATTTAGAAAAAAAACTGTCAAACAAGATTGGAACTCTGACAAATTATTTGCTTTGTTTGGACTGGGAGCAATGTCCTGATTTTGCCAATGCTGTTGGGGAGGGCTTAAACTAATGTGGCAGGGGGATGGGAACCAAATGAGGAGGTTAGTGGACAGTAAGGAGGTAGTAACTAAAGCCTGTAAGGAACGAGATAATGAAGTCAGTGTGACTAATGGGAAGAGTAGGCAGAGAGCAGATGATGAACGCAGAGGGACAGGTGGTCTGAGGTGCATTTGTATTCAATGTAAACAGTGTAGTAGGTAAGGCAGATGAACTTAGGGCTTGGATTAGTACCTGGGAGTATGATGTTATTGCTATTACTGAGACTTGGTTGAGGGAAGGGCAAGATTGGCAACTAAATATCCCAGGATATAGATGCGTCAGGCGGGAAAGGGAGGGAGGTATAAGAGGTGGAGGAGTTGCATTACTGGTCAAAGAGGATATCACAACTGTGCTGAAGGAGGGCACAATGGAGGACTCGAGCAGTGGGGCAATATGGGCAGAGTTCAGAAATAGGAAGGGTGAGGTAACATTGTTGGGGCTATACTACAGGCCTCCCAACAGCGAGCGTGAGATAGAGGCACAAATATGTAGACAGATTATGGAAAGATGTAGGAGCAACAGGCTGGTGGTGATGGGAGATTTTAAATTTTCCCAACATTGACTGGGATTCACTTAGTGTTAGGGGTTTAGATGGAGCAGAATTTGTAAGGAGCATCCAGGAGAGTTTTTAGAGCAGAATGTAAATAGTCCAACTCGGGAAGAGGCCATACTGGACCTGGTGTTAGGGAATGAGCAGGTGGTTGAAGTTTCAGTAGGGGAATACTTTGGGAATAGTGATCACAATTCCGTAAGTTTTAGAATAGTAATGGACAAAGATGAGAGTGGTCCTAAAGGAAGAGTGCTGAATTGGGGGAAGGCCAACTACAGCAAAATTTGGCAGGAGCTGGGGAATGTGGATTGGGAGCAGCTGTTTGAGGGTAAATCCACGTTTGATATGTGGGAGGCTTTTAAAGAGAGGTTGATTAGAGTGCAGGACAGACATGTCCCTGTGAAAATGAGGGATAGAAAGGGCAAGATTAGGGAACCATGGATGACAGGTGAAATTGTGAGACTAGCAAAGAGGAAAAAGGAATCATACATAAAGGTCTAGGTGCCTGAAAACAGACGAAGCTTTGGAGGAATATCGGGAAAGTAGGACCAATCTGAAACGAGGAATTAAGAGGGCTAAAAGGGGTCATGATATATCTTTAGCAAACAGGGTTAAGGAAAATCCCAAAGCCTTTTATTGATACATAAAGAGCAAGGGGGATACGAGAGAAAGGGTTGGCCCACTCAAAGACAAAGGGGGGAAGTTGTGCGAGGAGTCAGAGAAAATGAGTGAGATTCTTAATGAGCACTTTGTGTCGGTATTCACTGAGGAGAGGGACATGACAGATGTTGAGGTTGGGGATAGATGTTTGATTACTCTAGGTCAAGTCAGCATAAGGAGGGGGGAAGTGTTGGGTATTCTAAAAGGCGTTAGGTTGGACAAGTCCCCAGGTCCGGATGGGATCTATCCCAGGTTTCTGAGGGAAGCGAGACAGGAAATAGCTGGGGCCTTAACTGATATCTTTGCAGCATCCTTGAGCACGGATGAGGTTCCGGAAAACTGTAGAATTGCTAATATTTTCCCCTTGTTTAAGAAGGGTAGCAAGGCTAATCCAGGAAATTATAGACCTGTGAGCCTGACACCAGTGGTGGGGACGCTGCTGGAGAAGATACTGAGGGATAGGATCTATTCCCGTTTGGAAGGAAATGGGCTTATTAGTGAAAGGCAGCATGGTTTTGTGCAGGGAAGGTCATGTATTACCAACTTAATAGAATTCTTTGAGGAAGTGACAAAGTTGATAGATGAGGGAAGGGCTGTAGATGTCACATACATGGACTTCAGTAAGGTGTTTGATAAGGTTCCCCATGGTAGGCTGATGGAGAAAATGAAGTCACATGGGATCCAGGGTGTACTACCTAGATGGATAGAGAACTGGCTGGGCAATAGGAGACAGAGAGTTGTAGTGGAAGGGAGTTTCTCAAAATGGAGAACTGTGACCAATGGTGTTCCACAGGGATTCATGCTGGGACCACTGTTGTTTGTGATATACATAAATGATCTGGAGGAAGGTACAGATGGTCTGATTAGCAAGTTTGCAGATGACTGTAAGATTGGTGGCATAGCTGATAGTGAAGGGGACTGTCGGAGAATGCAGCAGAATATAGATAGATTGGAGAGTTGGGCGGAGAAATGGCAGATGGAGTTCAATCCAGTCAAATGCAAGGTGATGCATTTTGGAAGGTCCAATTCAAGAGCAAACTATACGGTAGTTGGCAGGTCATGTTACAGTTGTATAGGACTTTGGTAGACCACATTTGGAATACTGTGTATAGTTTTGGTTGCCACATTACCAAAAGGATGTGGATGCTTTGGACAGGGTGTAAAGGAGGTTCACCAGGATGTTGCCTGGTATGGAGGGTGCCAACTATGAAGAGAGGTTGAGTAGATTAGGATTATTTACATTAGAAAGATGGAGGTTGAGGGGCGACCTGATTAAGGTCTACAAAATCATGAGAGGTATAGACAGGGTGGATAGCAAGAAGCTTTATCCCAGAGTCAGGGACTCAAATAATAGGGGTCATGATTTCAAGGTGAAAGGGGAAAATTTTAAGGGAGATATGCGTGGAAAGTTCTTTACGCAGAGGGTGGTGGGTCCCTGGAACGTGTTGCCAGCGGAGGTGGTAGAGGTGGGCACAATAGCATCATTTAAGATGTATCTAGACAGATACATGAATGGGCAGGGAGCAGAGGGATACAGATCCTTGGAAACTAGGCGACAGCTTTAGATAGAGGATCTGGATCGGCCCAGGCTTGGAGGGCTGAAGGGCCTGTTCCTGCACTGTAAATTTCTTTGTTTTTTGTTCTTTGACTTTTCTGTTTGTATCCACCTTCCAAGCCTCAGCAAAAGAAGTTTCCAAAATCTATCACTATCAGTCCAGGATATAATACACAAATATCAGGTTTTAAGTGTTAACTTTGTTGCCATCAAGATGGCCACTCCTACTGGGTCTCTCGAGAACTTACTTTTTGAAAGAAGCATAGAATCCCACAGTGTGGAATGGTGCCATTCAGCCAATCCAGTCCACACCAATCCTGCAAAGAGTATCCCATGTTCCAAACTCAGCCCCCATACCTGCAACCGTGCATTTTCCATGGCTAATCGATCAAGCCTGTACATCCCAGGACACTGAGTAATGTTAGCATGGCCAATCCACCTGCACATCTTGGGAGTGTGGGAGGAAACCAGAGTACCTGAGGAAATCCACACAGACATGGGGAGAATGTACACACTCTGCACAGTCGCCAGAGGGTGGATTCAAAGCCAGGTCCCTGGCGCTGTGAGGCAGATGTGTTAACCACTGTACCACCCCGTTTTATTTTTGGCATTTACAATACCCCCTCCTCCTGGCCCAGGCATCCAATTACTCTACCTGCTGCACACAGTCCCTCAATGTGATTAGCAGTTCTTCAATTCAATGGTGATGTCTAATCAGGGTCATGAGCAACTGCCCTAGGTCTTCATGTGACTGACCACACCATTGGACACATAGGGTGGGTTGTCTCATGACATAATGGGATCTGGATGCAGGATTTGTATCCTTTTGTCCCCTTGTCTGGGGTCTGAAAGGCTAATGCAACTTGATGGACAAGTTGTCTCCATTCTGAACAATGGGCAGTAAGCAAGAACATTGGGCAGCACAGTGGCTCAGTGGTTAGCACTGCTGCCTCACAGCACCAGGGACCAGGATTCGATTCCACCCTCGGGTAACTGTCTGCGTGGAGTTTGCACATTTTCCCCATGTTTGTGTGAGGTTCCTCAACGTGCTCCAGTTTCCTCCAAATGTCAAAACAGTCCAAAGCTGTGCAGGTTAGGTGGATTGGCCATGCTAAATTGCCCATTGTATTCAGGGATGTGTAGATTTGGTGGGTTACAGGGGGATGGAGTCTGGGTGGGATGCTCTGAGGGTTGGTGTGGACTTGTTGGCCCGAAGGGCCTGTTTCCACACAGCAAGGATTCTATGATAACAAGGTGTGGGGCTGGATGAACACAGCAGGCCAAGCAGCATCATAGGAGCAGGAAAGCTTGATGTTTCGGGCCTAGACCCTGCTCCTATGATGCTGCTTGGCCTGCTGTGTTCATCCAGCCCCACACCTTGTTATCTCGGATTCTCCAGCATCTGCAGTACCTTTTATCCAAGGATTCTATGATGATGCTCCTCCAAGTCTTTCCAAACATTGCCCTTTACAAAAATGGCATCTACACAGGTGCCCCTCTGTGTAATCCTCCTTTAAACAGGGTGGATGGCGCCGAGGTCTATCCCTGAGTAGAAGCTTGAAGACACTCTGAGGAAGGGTCACCGGACCTGAAAGGTTAACTCTATTTTTCTTTCCCTTCACAGATGCTGCCCAACCTGCTGAGCTTTTCCAGCAATTTCTGTATTTGTCCTTGGAGACGTCCTCCCATTTGGTGCAAACAGGGGTCCAGTTGTTTCTTCTTCGGGTTTGAGATTTGCACAAGATGTTTGCGAAGTTACCCCACCTGCCAATTCCACTGCACTCTGCGATCAGCTTCATTTTCACCATTTACAGAGCCAAAATGAACACGTCCATCCGTAGCCAACACTCACCCGGCGTACCCTCTGTTCTGCATTCATGTTGCGTTTGTACAACGTTCCCTGTACTGTGAATAGAGGACTTTCAGCACCGCGCGGAATGCTGAGTCGTTGTTAGGTCATATATCTGTTTATTTTCCCTTGAATTTCTTGCTGTTCTGGATACCTTTCTGGACAGGATACCTTGAGGAGCAGCCGCGACCTTGTTGGTCTATCCCTAGACTGCTAATCCAGAGACCTAGGTAATGTTCTGGTAATGTTCGAATCCTGCCACTGCAGATCTTGCAATTTTTTGATTGTTGGATAAATCCATCTGGTTCACTAATGCCCTTTAGGAACAAAGAGATCTGTCATTCTTACCTGGTCTGGCCTACATGTGACTCCAGGCCCACAGGAATGTCGTTGAATCTAGGCAATTAAGGCATAGATAATAAATACTGGCCTAGCCAGTGACATTCCCATCCTGTAAATGAACTTTTTTTTTTAAATCCTCTGTCAAAGTCTTTTCTCGTCTTGAGAAAACAAAATGCACGTTAGTGTTTTGCATCACCAATGTGTCATACAGAGGAAGAGCACCAATTTAAATTAAGGTCTTGGTGTATTCTCAGGGTTTGATGAGCTGCAGCCTCCAACCTTATAGAATCCCTACAGTGTGGAAACAGGCCCTTCGGCCCAACAAGTCCACACTACACCTCAGTGCTTCCCACCCAGACCCATACCCCTACAATCCACCTAACCTACACATCCCTGAACACTATGGGCAATTTAGCACAGCCAATCCACCTAGCCTGCATATCTTTGGACTGTGGGAGGAAATCAGACCGCCCAGAGGAAACCCACACAGACACAGAGAGAACGTTTAAACTACACACAGTTGCCCAAGGCTGGAATTGAACCCAGGTCCCTGGCACTGTGAGGCAGCAGTGTAACCACTGAGCTACTGTGCCGCCCAACTTTGCTACCAGAATGTCTGGAGGATGGAAAACAAATGTATTATTTTATTTGTATAATTTTACAATGTCAAAATCATTCCTGGTGTTTCTTGGTGGCACAAGTTAACATTGCCAAGCCAGTGTTTTAAAAATATATTTACAGATTCTACATTCATATTAATTCTGGAGTGTGAAAGAGGTAACACCTCAGAATTCTGAAAATGCGTTCAAGAATACATTTAGTTGACAAGATACAGCAAACACGAGAAGACATTAACAATTCTGGTCCTTCTTTTCGAGAAGGAAGATGGTCTGGTGAAATGTGGTGCCCTTTTTACTCGCTCCAGGATTACCTTCATTGTGCTGGACAAGGGCTTGAAACATACCTGCCCTATTTCTCATAATGCTTCCATTACCCCACCTCTCGATCTCTGAGCCTTGCCGGGTTCCCTTATCACCACGTCCCTCACCATCAGGCTGATTTCTCAAAGGACCTCTTGCTTCTAATTCCAACTGTTCACCACGACAAAACAAATTTCCCTCCCAACCAGGATTCTCAGGGGAGATTTCCTCATACAGCACCATGCCCATGCCTCTAACATCCCTATGGGGCATTTATAACATTTTAAGACATCTATTTCTTTCTGTTCATCAGCATGTTCACGCGTTGTCATAGGAGGTATTAGAAAAGCTAATTTTTCACCTCCCTTTTCACTGTCCAAGGCTCCAAACAGCTCTTACAGGTGATTTGTTACTTTATTTATACTTCATTTAAGTTAATTTACCATATAGTACTCGCTGCTTGCAATGCAGTCACTGCTGCACTGGGAGACAAACACAGAATGGGTGCATTTTCTGGGTATTTTGTTTTTTTAACACTACCTGCAGTATTGAATTTTATTCAGCAGATGCCATGCAGGAAGATACAAAACAAAAAGCAATGCCAGATTACCTGTTTGATTCTGTGAACTACAGTTACAGTGTGAGAATTAAGGAGACAAAAAACAATGACTGCTCTTCAAAAGGTAACTAACTACATTTTGAAATATGAAAGAGCTTCAAAACATTGTGTGATGAACAAAATACTGATATATTTGACTCATATCTGAGCTGTAGTCAATTAACAACAGCAGAAACAACCCCAATTGTCTAATTCAGTTCTGAATATGATTAGCTCTCACCCAAGTCTTACCCTATACTGAGAAGTACCCATCAGACTACAATGAGATTTCTTGTCATGTCCACCATGGAAATTGAAACCAGCCTCATAGAACAACAGTAAAATGGTTCCAAACATTGGATCTGGACTTCAGCTCTCTTATTTATATTCTTTCAGCACATCTGCTGAACTAGATAAGTTTATCATCTTTCCCCTTTCTTCACAGTTAGAGTGTGTTAAAATATGAATTATTCCAAAAGTTTAACGACATGCACAGGGCTGGAAAGAACGGAAGGGGATAATGGGTAATGGGCACATGCGTGAAACTAGTATTTTGGAGAATTAGGAAGATCAGCACCCTCTGTCATTTACACTGCCACCATTAAGCTTATCACTTTTTGTCTTACATTCCTACTCCTTGCTTTCCAGGTAAAACTTAGATTTACCAACATCCAAGCAGCTGTATTTCCACTAAGCAGCTAATTGATCTGGTAACTGGATGGGCAGAAGGATCTCGAGTCAAGACCAGGAGAGAAGCAGTCACAGAACCAGAAAGTGGATAAAATGTTATTAAGTAAGTCAATCAAAAGAATAATGAATTAGAATAGATAAGCTTGTCACACTTAAGACCATAACATGCAGAAGCCAAAATAGATCATTCAACCAATTAACTCTGCTCCCCCATTCCATGAGATCATGGATAATCTGATAAAACTAAGACTCCAGTTTCATGTGTTATTGGTATAATCATTGATCCCCTTAATAATAAAAAAAACTGTCTGAGTCTTGATTATAATTATAGACCCGGCATGGCAGTCCTCTTTACTAAAAGAATTCCACAGGTTTCTCACCCCAAGAGATAAATAATCCTTGCCATCTTGATCCTAAGTTAGTGACTCCTTACACTGATCTCATGTCCCCTGGTGCTAAACTCTTCCACAAAGAGGAAACAACCTCACCACATTTACCCCGTCAAGCTCTCTCAGAATATCAAATGTTTCAATATGGTGTCCTCTCATTCCAGAGTGTGTACAGGCCCAAATTACCCAATCTCTCCTCATACAACAATCTCTCCATAGGTTGTAGACTTGCTCGCCAAGCTGCTGTGTTTGGTTGTAGACGTTTCATCACCCTGATGGATAACATCATCAGTGTGCCTCTGGTGAAGCGTTGATGTTCTGTCCCGTTTGTTACTTATATGCCTCGGTTTCCTGGGGTCATGAGAATCCCTACAGTGTGGAAACAGGCCCTTTGGCCCAACAAGTCCACACCGACTCTTGGAGCATCCCACCCAGACTCATCCCCCCTATAACCCACACACCCCTGAACACTATGGGCAATTTAGCATGGCCAATCCACCTTAGCCTGCACGTCTTTGGACTGTGGGAGGAAACCAGAGCACCTGGAGGAAACCCACGCAGACACGGGGAGATGCGCCAACTCCTGTGTGGAGTTTGCACATAAGTACAGAAAATCAGAACTGGAAGTAATGCCAACAATATGTACTCTGGGTGAGGGATTTCAATGTCCACCACCAAGAGTGGCTCAGCAGCAGTACCACTGCTCGAGCTGGTCGGGTCCTAAATGACATAGCTGCTAGACTGGGTCAGTGGCAGGTGCTGAGGGAACCAACAAGAGGGAAAAACATACTTAACCTCATCCTTACCAATCTGCCAGCTGCAGTTGCATCTGTCCATGACAGTATTGGTAAGAGTGACCATCACACAGTCCTTGTGGAGATGAACTCCCACCTTCACATTGAGAATAACTTCCATCGTGTTGTGTGGCACTATCACTGTGCTAAATGGGACAGACTTCGTATTGATCTAGCAACTCAGCACTGGGCATCCATGAGGCACTGTGGGCCATTAAGAGCAACAGAATTGTACTCTGGCACAATCTGTAGCCTCATGGCTTGCCATATCCCCCACTCAACCATTACCATCAAGCCAGGGGTTCAATGGACAGTGCAGGAGGGCATGTTAGGAGCAGCACCAGGCATGTCTGAAGACAAGGTGTCAACCTGGTGAAGCCACCAAACAGGACTACTTGCAAGCCAAACAGCAAAAGCAGCAAGTGATAGAATGAGCTAAGCAATCCCATGACCAACGGATCAGATCTAAGCTCTGCAGTCCTGCCACATCCAGTCGTGAATGGTGGTGGACAATTAAACAACTCACTGGCGGAGGAAACTCCACAAATATCACCATCCTCAATGATGGAAGAGCCCAGCACAGCAGTGCAAAAGGTCAGGCTGAAGAATTCACAGCAATCTTCAGCCAGAAGTGCCGAGTTACAGTCTCTGTTGAGTCATGGGTTTGAATCCCACTGTTATCAGAGTGGCTAGTGATGTACCCCAGGCAGTCGCCTCAAAGGGGCTTTAAGTTTACGATGCTTACTTTTCTTCTGGGTAACTGTCGCTCCTCAGGCCTCTGACACTGTCGGTGATGAAATTGGTGGCAGCTTCTGAAAACAATGCCAGCTCCACCTGTACAACATCGCTTCAAATTCCCGCTTACTATCCAGGAGCTTCAGTTGTTTCAGAATGAACAACTAGACCGACCATATATCTATATTTAACCGACTAAAAATCAATAAAGAAATTGGACGCAAACAACCCCATCAATTATTCTCTCTTCCTGGGCTCCACGTGGAGTGAGACAGGGACGATCAGCAAGTTCTGACCCCACACTCTCCAATCCCCCACCGCTAGCAGAAAGCAGCCATGGCAGCTTCAATCAGTGGCTTTCCTGCTCTTTACTGGGACACAACTTGTGGAAACGTACTCGTCATGAACTGTCCTTTTCATGTGAAAATAAATCTTTCTTTTAAATTTGCCAACGGCTGCCACAGATTCTCCCTGTCCTTAAAACTTTTTACCCAAACCCCCGTCCTCAAATTAGAAGTTCAAGATTTTGCAACGAGAACAGTAATGTAAAAACTAACTCTATTTAAATTTATTGAAAAGGGGCCAGCAGGGGGGGAACAACGCACCTTGCCTGGATAATGAGGGAGTATCGCTATTTCTACCTGGGATCAAACTGAGGACCTTACGCATGTGAAGAAAAAGAGGTAACCACTGCTCTAAAGAAACATAACACAGCTAATGACCCCAACGAGCTGTCACCCATCCTGGATTGCTTTGCTTAAGATAGGTCAGTTTTGTCATGCGCACCTTGAATCGAGCTCGGTCGCACAAAGAGACGGTGTAACAAGCTACCAGCATATGTGGAGTCGGCGGGATTCGAACCCACGCTACAACCGAGACTGATCCTAAATCCAGGAAGATGGGCCAAAAGGCCTAATCCTGCTCCCATATTTTACGGTCTATGGTTTTCTGCTATCTATGGAGATAGAAACAGAGTGAATTGCTCAGCTCGTTGACCTCCAGTCAGAACTCGGCAAAGAGATAAATGGAAAACAAAAAACAGAAATTGCTGGAAAAGCTCAGCAGGTCTGATAGCATCTGTGATGGGAAATCAAAGTTAACGTTTCGGGTCCGGGCTGACACTTCCTCAGAACTGGAGGCTATATTTACTGTTCCTGAGTAAAAAGAAGACAATTCCAATTTATTGCAGTGTGAAATTTTGTTGAATTCTCCCCTCCCTGGTTCTGATTATCAGCGGAATTGTCCTGCATAGACCATCTTTCAGGATAAGAAGCTAACCCTTCCACCGTGTTTCTGTGGTGTAGTAGTTAGCATATTTGCTTTACATGCGAGTGGTTCCCTGCCCAGGGAGAGACATTTGGTGAATTGCTGCTGTGACAGTGGGCTGCAAATCCCTGGTTTACTCTATACGTCAAATATTATCTCAAAGTAGTGTCCGCAAGGCCTAATTCCATTGCTTTCCGCCTTGCCTCAAAATGTTTAAATGAAAATCAGAAGGCTTCAATCGTATGAGCATTTCTAAGCGCCGGATCCATTAGCGGCTCATTCAGTCAACTTCCGGAATGAACGGATTTACAGACGCAGATGAAACTCTTGGCTCGTACTCTCAAGAGTCACTAATGTTAACGTGTGCTCCGAAAGACAGAGCCAAATCATACCGTAGGTGAACTGAGGAAATGACAGAGCGCTACCAAATCACATTGCATCTGTTTTGTCTTTATACAACAGAGGGGCAGGAAAATCTAAACAATGAGGAGAGGAAAGTGAGGTGCGTGCAGCTCTGGTGAAACACCTTTCTTAGTCAGCAACCACAGACATGAAGATGACTCAGGCGCGAGACATTTAGAACAAGGAGCAATTAAGTACAGGCAGTACCTCCTTAACATCTCTGATCGACCTTTCACGTTCTGTCAATATGTTTAGACACTGCCTTTTGTGCATCTCTGAGCACAGTGGAATTTAGTATAATCTAATCAGTTGTTTTCCTTCGCGTTCCACACAGGTTTTCAACTCAGTCTGGAGCCATGTGACATTTGCTCTTGCCCAAGTCTGGAAACCTGCGCAGGAAAACGGACGGTTAAGGAGAAGGACAAACGAAAGGTGAAAAGAATTGAGGTAAGATAGCTCGCTTCTGCACCAAGGTTAGAAAAGTAAAGTGACCTAACAGCCCAACGAGCTGACCAGCTAGGCCACAGAGACCAATGCACACACAGCCAGCAGGATTCCCTTAACCAGGCAGTTAATTGTTTGTTTGTATTGTGTGTCCTTTTTAAACTCATGTCTGTCAATTAGCATGTTCAATATCGATCGGCTTGTACAAAAAAGGTAAAGGAATGAATGGTTTCAAAGTTGAACACTGTAGAGACTTCAACGGCCCATTTCGAAACGCAATGTTTGCAAAGTTACCACTTTCGACGAGCACATGAAAGGCTCCTGCTTAGAAAGAACCATGCTGAATTATTTTCTTAATAGAGAGGGGAAAGAGTGACAGAGAAAATGGACAGGTTATTCAGCAGTTCGGGAATGAAAAGGATTTTCTTACCAGCTGCCCTTTGCGCCTGTTTCCTAGCAGCAGCGAAATTTGCCTCCGGCATTCAGAGACAGCACTGACTGAAGAGCCTATTCGAAGCCGAGTAACTCATGTGCTCGACTCGGGAATCCATTGAACCTACCCTGTAGGTTCGAATCCCGCTCACTGTAATCTACGCTTCTGGCGCTTTACTAAAGGAAGTGTTTGCCCAGTTCCTAATGAATCAAACGCAAGGAAAGCTTGTATTTTCTCGTGTCCATTTGGGGAACTTTGCAACATTAAATAGCTCATTAATCCAGTAACTATTAATACATTATTCAAGAAACTAGTGAATTATTTACTTAGTTTGCGCCTGTTTGTCGATGCTGAGTCATTGTTAGCTTTTTGTGTCTGCGTTCTTCAGGTGTCGATGAGGGTCAGTTCTCCGATGGCTTGAACACATTGTTATCTGTTCCAAACTGTTCACAGCCATCAGTCTTCTGGCTTTGCATTAAGGTTGAGTGGAGGAAAACAGTGTTGACAAAATGAGAGAGAATACTTTCCCTTTCTATGTAGAATCTATAACGAAGCAAGATCACTTTTCAGAGTCACATCAAAATCCCTTAATCGGAATGTCAATCTGTGCCCTCTGATGGACCTTAATTGCTTATTTGGTGGAGTACAACTGAGCTGATCATCTGATTGATTTCATGATGTTCCCTTTAGATGCGAAAGTGGTTCCATTTCGAACAATGGGCCCAAACATTTTCTGAAGCACGAGTTGAGATTTTAGAAAAGTTATGCAGTTCATATCTTTTTATCGAACCATAACCACTTTTGCTTTCTGACAGATTTGACACTTATTCTTCACCATGTCTTGAAAGTTGCATTCAGCTTGTGATTTTCTTTTGTTTTCATTGGGATCTGGTTGGTAATTGATGTTGTGACTTGGAAGCTGCAGTGACAATACTAAAGAAAGTCATATTTAACAAAGTTGCAGCGGCTGTCGTCTTTATGGAGGCGTGGGTTCGAATCCCAACGCTGTCAATTTCACCTAATAATTTAACCCACCAACTGTTTGGGTGAAAGTTTAAATTTCCTGCCAGAAAAGGAAATGGGATCTGTTTTAATGAAAACCATCTTTGCTGAATGACTGCACAGTTTAAAATTGTGGGAAGCATCATAGAATTAGCACCCGTGCTGTGTTTCTGCAGTTTTGTGGCTATCAGTTCACTTCCAAAATGAATGGAGCCTGGTTCATAAACCAAGCAGAAACACTTTTGCTGCTGTATTATCCAGGCAAGGATTATTGTCCCCATTTAGCAAGTAAGACGATGGTATTTTTTCCATTATTGCTGTGTCAAATGCTCATCATCTGAACGATATTTCCCTGGTAATGTTTTAATCTCAAGTGATACCCGAATGGGACTGAAGTTTGAGTTGGTAAAACTATGTTCTCACCCGCTTTGGGAACTGATCCTCATTTTTACCCACAGAGGGAAACACGTAGCCACATTCCCCAAGAGTGAGACACCTCAGGATTATAGATAATACAGTGTGGAGAAACACAGCAGGCCAGGCTGCATCAGAGGAATAGGAACATTGACGCTTCAGACCGGGGCCCTATCTCTGGCCTCAGGATTATACCCGCTCCATGTGCTTCACATCCCCTGAACACTCCCAGACACAAATGTCTCCAACAAAAGGCAGCTGTAGGTGGGCCACAAGCTACTTCTCCAGGCAAAGAGAACAGTTGTTGTGAGCTGGGACATGAAACAGACAGTTAGCTGAAATAGTCCCACAAGCTGCTCGTGTACAACTTCCAATTTCCCAAAACCCAGTGGCCCTGTCCCTGCAGCACCTGGGAATCTCACAGGACAGTGTCCAGCAGACATCCCCACAACTGACACACAGAAAACATTTTCATGTCATGTCTCTTTCTGCTTCTGCCCCTTTCTCACCTCCAGCTCCCTCTGACCATCCAGCTCTGAGGTCAATGAGCTCCTTGATACTAACACAGGCAGATCATGAAGCCAATCTTTACCTGGAAAGCAGGTCCAGGGAATGTAAGGCACAATGTATTGAGAAGCGATGGGCATGCACACGGCTGGGTAAAGGGAAGAGGTTGTTGACTTGCTCACCAAGTTGGCTCATTTTTGTTCAGATGTTTCATCACCATGTTAAGCAACATCATCAGTCAGGCCTCCGATGAAGCAATATTGTTCTACTCCACTTGGAATTTATACTGTCCGGTCTGTTACGGTGAGTTGTATCATGCAGATTCCCACCATTTGCAACCTAGGTGATTTTTATTTTTTGGTCCTCCTGTGATTCTTTGTACCTGCATGGGGGAACACCCCAACAGATTGCAAGTCCATCACCTTGACCACTCAGCCACAACTACAGGATTGCAGAACCACACCACCAGCTTGCCTTTTCGGGTCTCTCTTGCTCTCTCTCACACAAAAAGGGTATAATTGCTGGGATTGTTTGAATCCAATCCCTTCGCAGATTCCTAAAGGGTTAAATTTGGTGCATGGTGGATCTGGTTGTTTCATCCCAATAGATGAAATGAACATTCAGTTAAAGACATAAACAGAAATTGCAGGAAGAAAACTCAGGCAGTATCTGTGGAGAGAGAATCGGAGTCAATATTTCAGAACTTATTCATAACTTTATCAGAACTCTGATTTCTCCCACAGGATTGCCAAACCTGTTGAGTTTCTCCAGTAGTTTCTGTTTTTGTTTCAGATTTCCAGTATCCGCAGTTCTTCACGTTAGCCCGAAACACGTTTGTGGTTACTCACTGAATAAGGTTTCCATTTTGGAAACATTTTTCTGACCCCATTTAAAAATCAGAACTGTGCATCAAGGAAAGCTGATGGAGTGAGACTATGACCGCTACGTCCCTGGGTGATTCCGAACTTGGTGGTTAACATCCGAAAGCGCTGACCAATTGCACCACGGCATCTGACAAGTGAGTAAAAACCAAAAGAACTGCGGATGCTGTAAATCAGGAACAAAAACAAAGTTGCTGGAAAAGCTCAGCAGGTCTGGCAGCATCTGTGAAGGAGAAAACAGAGTTAACGTTTCAGGTCCGGGGGCCCTTCCTCAGAACTCAGAACCTGAATCCCCGAAAGCAGGCCTTTAGTGAATTCAAGCTTCAGAGTGTCTCTCTCGGAATGATAATTGTCCTCTATCAGTTTTACTTTTCCAAAATAAAGCCTAGATCATGCATTGTGGCGTCATGGGAACAGTCTGATTGCACCCTCTGCAGAGGCATCCATGTCACCGGGAGCCAGCTTTCCTACAATTGGGGCCATCTCCCTTCCAGCCTTTTACTGTTTTGTCCGTTCCCGAGTTTTCTCATTATCTCGGAGCTGAGATGAGTTTTGAATACCTGATGTGCTGGAATGATAATCATTTCAATGTCTCAGCTCAGTTCTTGCCCCTTGAACATTAGTCAATGTGCTGACCTCTTAAAGAGGAGCGACTCTGCTCAGTAGGCTAGTTCACCCTTCATTCTCCCTCTGATGCTGCTTCCCAAAGATTTTCCTTTCTTCAACGTTTTTCCCCACCTGCCAACAGTGTGTACATGGCGTTCCTGGAGTTCGAGCTATAAACTCATATAACAGGAAGTCATTTACAATCCGCAAATTGCGGAAACGTAGTTAGCAGGATTCCGAACTTGTGTGGGGAAGCTCCAATGGATTTCTAATCCATCGCCACTCGGCCACAACTACAGGTCCCGATCTCAGGCTAAATATTTCTCATGGAATGGTTCCAACCGGAAGGGTGCATGTGCGGCTTGTCCTATCCGTGACACAACCCTAATATTTCCTGCCACCCTGTGTTTGATCAGAATGGGGGAGGCTGCTGGGAGATAGCTTTCCCATCCAATCTCTCTCATCAATGTGTGTAGTTTAATTCAATCAGAATGAACCCATCGAACAAGAAATTCCAACACATTCACATCCACATTTAAACTTAATTCATCATTACTTCAGTTTCTCTTTTGTACCTTCTACCGATGACATTTTGGATTATTCCTACTGGACTGAAAAGTCATTCATGGTAAGGCTCATCGTCAATGTCATCCCACAAACACTCAGCGAACTGATTTATCTTTGTTATCTGTGCCTTTTTTTAAGTTTATTTCGGGTTGTTCAATTTCATGCAAACTCGCACAGATCATTACTGCAACCTAAACCTTCGATATTTCACGGGAATGCAGATGTTGTGCTCAGGCTTAAGTTTTATCTCCTGTTACGGAGCAAAGGCAGGAAAGTGGAGTTTAAGGTTTTTCAGATCAGTGGTTATCTCATCGAATGGCTGAGCAGACGCGATGGGCTGAATGGCTTCCGTCTGCTCCTCCTAATTTTTCGTTTTCTTCTGGTGAGATTGAGAAATGCGTCCTCAATAACAGTGATGGCAGCAAAACAAACTAAACGGTGTCAACGTCAAACCTACAGTGAATCCTCTGCTTGCTTTCAGACATCTCGGTAATCCATCGAAAACTGTCAGAAAGTGACCTGCACTTTTCTCTCAAGCTACAACCTACACACTTCCTCACGCAGATTGCTTCTAGGGCTGTTTCACTGCACCGCTCTGAAACTGAGGGAAGACAAACGGAACATTCCGGAAAACCACAACGGGTCAGCAGCACTTTCAGCTCTGATTAAATGTTGCAAATCTGAAATATGATCTCTTGTTCCTTTCGCTGCAGATGCTACCGGGTCTGCTGCGTTTTCAGTGATTGTCTTGTTTTAATTTCACATTTTCAGCATCTCCAGCCTTTTGTCTTTGTATGATCATGAGGGTGATTTGAGGACATTTTGACGCCAAACCCGAGAGAATGCAGGAACAGAGCGGAAGCCTGATGCGCTCTTTACTGTGTCCCAAAGACAAATGTTTGTAAAGTACTTTTCTTCACTCGGTTTAATGACCTGTTTCTCGGATTCCAATATTGGGAGATTTTCAGATTTCTGCCTTTAGACTCATGTCCTGGCAATAAACTCACATGACATTTATTTCCTGGAACTCACACTGCAGTCAGAAAGCGGAAGCATCAACCAACATTGGGACTGAACTCATTGTCCTCAATTGGATTTTACCAACATACTTTATAAAATTCAACGTTACCGCTAATGTGAAGAGGGGCTCTGGGGCTGCAGTTTCCTCTCTTGCCTTTGAATAAAGATCACTTTATTCTGTGTCTAACGAGAGGAAAGGAATTTCTGTTGGTTGGAAGCATTTCCTTCTGAACGCACCTTCACTCTGCTATAACAGGAGGACCTGGAATTTCTTGATAGATTGAAACATAACGTTGGGTGTCAATAGATTAAGTAAAAAAAAATCAGTCTAATGTTATAAACATCGCGCTGTCACCAACTGATCAAAGCGGCTACCCAGAGGGAGGCGGTTGCGTGATTAAACCCGATGATAAACAGTTTGTGTTTCACTTCTCACACTGACAGAACTGAACATTTACCCCAACAATGAGCACACCACATCCTTGAAGCATTTCCCCACATCAAACTGACAGGAAAATATTGCATGCAATCGAGAACTGCTGGAAAAGAAAGTCGCGACGAAGCAGGACCTCCAAACAACTTCCACCCAGATGCAAATCCAGGGCATTAAGTCGGTGCTAAACATCATGATCCTGACGATTTGAATTCTGCTCTGGAGTCAGACACGCTACTGATGCGTCACAAGAAACAGCTAGCAGCTGTGTAGAATTAAGGGAAATGATCCCACCCCAACGAGAAATTATTGCTAACAAAGGAAGTCCAAAGGTCAGGCACTTTCTATTGCTCTTCTCCCCGCTCTGTCCATCTTGTCTCCAAATCCTTTCTTTGCTGTCCCTTTGTCTAACTTACCCCCACCCCCATCTCCACTTCATTGTTTCAGCTTCTCTCTATTCGCTATCTATCTTCCTTGTTCATACATCCTGCTCTGAACTGGAGAGATCGATTCCAGTATGTACGTCAAAGGGCGGATCCGGGACTTATTCTCGATCATCCTTCAGACACAACCAGAGTGAAACAATTATGTTGTGGGGTGCTGGATGTGTGGTTGGGGGGTGTGGGGAATTCCAGTACAGATACGTCCAGGTATCCTATACCAATATTCTTACAAGCACAATAACAAAACAATTAACTGAGTCTATTCCGGCACTTGATTCATTAGAAAACTAATGTTCTTGGTTTCAAACAAATCCAATTCGCTTTCCTCAGGTCTACAAGGAGCAACAGTGTCAGTGGATGGATAACGCGTCTGTTCAGGAGACTGCAAATTCGACCTGGTTCTTAGTGCAGTTTGCAAATACTTTATACTTCTGAAGTAATCTTTCTCATCGTCCTGAAGTCGAGATAAGATTTGAATTCTTCGCCTACAGGAACGAGAATACTTTGTCTGGCAACAGTAAATGTCAAAAGTCACACGACACAAGGTTATGGTCCAACAAGTTGATTTGAAATCGCAAGCTTTCTGAGCACTGCTCCTTCTTCAGTAACTGTCACAGGGAACATGATAGTCTTTAGCCTCTTGTCTTTGTGTGATGCTAGGGGAGATTTGAGGACATTTAAAGAGCAAACCCAAAAAAGTCTGCGCAGGGCTGGAGCGGAGACCCAATGCGATCTTCACTGCATCCCAAAGACAAATGTTTGAAAAAGGCTTTTATTTACTCGGTTTAATGACCTATTTCTAGAATTTCAAGTGTCTGACTTTAGACTCATTGTCCTTTTGTCCTGGCAATAGTTTGTGCTTTACTTTTCACACTGGGGGAATAGCGCAATTACCCAAACGATGGGCACAACACATCCTTGAAACCTTGTTTCCATATAAAACCGACAGCACAATGTTGAGCTGCTGGAAAAAGAAATTGTGATCGAGCAGCATCCTCAGACAACAAAACACCGTGCTGGTGCAAAGCGTGGGAGTTAACCTGCCGCCAAACACATGACCCTGACGTGATTTGAAAATGCAACTTTCTGATCTGAAGTCACACAGTTTCTGTTGTGCCGGATTGCGGGAAGTAATCACAGCTGAATGAAAACTTATTAATAACAAAGGAGATCGAAAGGTGGTGCACTTTCTCTCTTCTCCCCGCCCTCGCTGCCTGTCTCCAAACCTCTTCTTTGTCTTAGATAACAAGCATGGGGCTGGATGAACACAGCAGGTCAAGCAGCATCATGCTGCTTGACCTGCTGTGTTCATCCAGCCCCA
>JAHRHZ010000101.1:8223374-8284300 GCA_024137785.1 Ginglymostoma cirratum
CAAGCATGGGGCTGGATGAACACAGCAGGTCAAGCAGCATCATGCTGCTTGACCTGCTGTGTTCATCCAGCCCCATGCTTGTTATCTCGGATTCTCCAGCATCTGCAGTACCTTTTATCTCTTCTTTGTCTTTCCGCCTGTTTGTATGTCTCTGTCTCCCTCAACCCACCTTTCCCCACTTCATTGTTTCAGCCTCTCTCTTTTCACTCTCTATCTTTCTCGTTCATATATCCTGCTCCGAACTGGCGAGATTGACTCCATCTGTATGTCACAGGGCGGATCCGGGACTTATTCTCGATCCTTTTTCAGACACAATGACAGAGAAGCGATTTGGTTGTTGTGTGGGGGTTTTGGCGGGCGGTGGGAGGTGCTTGTGGTTGGAAAACATAGGTGAACTAAAACAAAGAACTACGGATGCTGGAGTCTGAAACAAAAACAGAAATTGCCGTAAAGAAAAGAATTGGGTTCCCACCCTACTATCCAATTATTGTTCAGTAAATTTGGTCAGCAAGACGCAGGATTTCTCGAATTTCACCGAGAGAAAAACGTCACCAACATCAGAAACAGAATTATTGCTTAACTTGAGGCCAGACATGGAAGTGCCTGTGACTGTAATGTACAAATGTAAATACCTGGAGATGTAGTAACATTTCATTGAACGATTCAGTACCTCGTGACCCACGACTAATTCATATTCATATTCCAGGGCCCAGCATCATTATTGCGTCACAATCGTTGAAGACCATCACCGCTCATGGCATATGACGTCACGGCGCAGCTGGAAGTCCCGGGGACAGTGTATTAAAGAAACCTCACCAAGGGTCAGATTGCCCTGCATCGGGAAGCATTTGGATGGCTTAACCGCAATCATTTTATGTGTGTACAGGTTTCCAAATTAAACAGGCAAGGGTCAAACCTCCCTTCCTTCTACTAAAAGTTAAAGACCCATCAACCTCGGATCTCTCAGGTATGTTTAGAAACATTTCTTACGGATGTTAGATAACTATTTCGGTGGGCACTTGATTAAAGTCTGAAATAGTGAGAAAAGATATCGGCAAAGTTTGAACCCATTAGGATTTTAACCCAGCATCTGAACTACTTGACAACATTTCCAAAATGTAATGATGCTCCTGTAAAACCATAGCCTGATTACAGCAGAGAAAGATTCCATTTGGCCCACCTTGTTGGTGTTTCTGAAGAGAGACACAGTCACACTTGAATTGAAGCTGAGGAAATGGCAGACAGGCTGCTGAATCACTTTGTATGTATCCACACACATGGCTGGTTCTTGGTGAGATGAATAGTTCTGCACTGGTTGGGATCAGAGTCTTTCCATATTTCCACACTGAATGTCTAGCTTTTATTTAGGGAGAGTAAAACAGGTTGTGGACAATTACCATTTCCTTAACTGGAATCTGAAGCTTGACCTCACTGACACCTGAGTTTTGGGGTTCTTACAGGTTTGTTTCACGTCAGTCTCTGTAGTGCAAATCGGAATACTTGTTATTTGAAATGGGGCATAGTCTGAGAATTAGGGACAGACAATTCAGGAGAGACGTTATGAAGCACTTTTACGCACAGAGGGTAGTATGTTTGGAACTCTCTTGCACAAGTGGCAGTGTATACGGGATCATTTGTTAACTTTAAATCTGAGATATACATAAAGGAAAGGTATTAAAGGATATGGGCCAAAGGCAGGTAAATGGAGTTAGGCCACAGATCAGCCATGATTTCACTGAATGGTGGAACAAGCTTGAGAGTCTGAAAGATCTACTCCTGTTCCTATGTTCCAATAATCTTTCCTCTTTTCTTCTCATATATTCTTGGCCTGTCACTGGGGACATTGCTTGCAAGAAAGTATTCTCCAATTGTTATCTGCTTTATGAATATCCAGTACAGATATGCTGACACACCTTACACCGATATTCTTACAAACACAGTGACAAAACAATTAACTGACTGTATTCTTGCACTTGAATCATGAGAAACTTCATGTTCTTGGCTTCAAACAAACCCAGCAATGATTTGGTTTCCTCTGCTCCGTGGGCCACACTACCATGCCAGTAGCGAAATGGACAATGTGTCTGACTACAGATGACGTTATTCTAGGTTTTGAATCCTAGATGCATCGAGTGCAGTTCACAACTTTATTATACTTCCAAACTAATCTGAAGCAGAGATGAGGGCGAATTCCTGATCTGCAGAAATGGGAATCCTTTCATTTCTCCAATCAGTAAATGTCAGGTGTTTTAACAAAAATCTATAGCTCAGGTTGCGGTTGGAGTTGTTGGTCGGTTTGCCAAGCTGACCGGTTCTCATGCAAACATTTTGTCTCCCATCTCTGTGACATCATCAATGCTGTGTAGCCTCCATTGAAGTGCTTTGTTCTGTCCAGCTCTGAATTTATATGGTCTGGTCTATCATGGTGAGCAGCCTTGTTTCTGGTTTTGTACCGTAGTGGAATGTAGGTGGGGTCTATTTCAACATACTTGTTTTTTGCAACGGTGGATGCAAACCATGGCTCAGAAGACCAGTGCTCTAACAACCACAAAGACATTACTGCGTACGTTAAAAAGATGGGTTTCGTGCATTAGAGACTGCAATGTAATAGATGATTGAATAGCCTGTGTATTATAAACCAAAACATAACAAACCCAGGAAAGAGCTGAGGGGACCATGTGCAGAAGCATGGAACAATGTAGTGCCGAATCAGACAGTGTCCAGGGTGATATAAACAGAGATCTTCCTTGGTAGTCTAATGATGAGGATTCAGTGCTTCCCTGCTGTGGAGTGTACATGGCTAACATTTATAGAAATAGGCATGAATTATTGGCTGATCTTGAGAAGCAGAATTGTGTGGTGGACCAGTCAGAATCGCTTTACTGCATGTTGTGGTTCCATCTCAGCAATCTCAGATTCAGTTTAAAACAAGAACAGAGGGGACATCGAGAAAAAAGAATGGCAATGGTGGTTTGTGAGAATTGATTGTAGGTCTCGTGGAGCTGGGCTTAACTTGGATGCTGAAGACCGGTTTTCACTGTTTAGCCTGGTATACAGATCACTCTGGATCAATCACCCACCATGACTCTCTTTTGTGTGTTTCCCTTTGCATACATCAACTTGGTTCAGTGCCAGAAGGAATCCACGCATTTTAAGTTGGCAAATTTTACTCACATCAGGTTCACACCCTCATATTAAGACCATTAATTTTACAAGCAGAAAGAGACCATTCAGCCCATCACGTTTGCTCTGCCATTCAATGAGCTTACGTCTGATCTGATAATCCTGGACCGCACTTTCTTGCTTTTTCCTCATAACCATTGATACAGAATCCCTACAGTGTGGAAACAGTCCACACCAAACCTCAAAGCATCCCACCCAGACCCATTTCCCTATAACCCACTTAATCTACACGTCCCTGAACACTACAGGCAATTTAGCATGGCCAATCCACCCAGCTTGCACATCTTTGGACTGTGGGAGGAAACCCACACAGACACAGGGAGAACGTGCAAACTCCACACAGGCAGTTGCCTGAGGGTGGAATCGAACCTGGGTCCCTGGTGCTGTGAGGCAGCAGTGCTAACCACTGTGCCACCGTACCTTTGCTGATTAAAAAAAAATCTATCTCTGCCTTGAATGTATTAATGACCCAGCCTCGACAGCCCTCTACTGTAAAGAATTCCATTGATTCACACCCATCTGAGAGAATAAATTCTTCCTCATCTCTGTCTTAAACATGCAACCACCATTCTTGTACTACGCACACTGATCCAAGACTGTCCCAGAAGTGAACCAACCTTTCTGCATCCAACCCATTAAATTTCCAAAACACCTGTATGTTTCAATAAGGAGCAAATATGTTTTGTCGTACTTTGTCTGAACAGGTGAAAGCAATGAATTTCAATGCTTCCTCCAATTTGTTTTCATCTCTGATGTGAAACCCTCACTGATTCTGATAGAGCTGCTCCTATGCTGTTTTTAATGTCAAGGATTCATGTTTGTTTTAAGCGTTTGTACAGGAACAATAAATCCTCATTCTCAGAATGGGAGTCAAACCCAGGAAAAGCAGTGAGAGTGCTGAATCTCACTCAAGGAAGGTGCATGCAATGCTTGCAATTTTTCTTCTTGACACTGCTTTTGACTTTTTTTCAGTTACACAATGATTGAGAGTCACTGAGTTTTGAAAGACATAGAAAGAGTCCCTTTGGCCCATTACATCAACGCACGTCACCAAACATTTCACGTCTAAACCTAGTTTTCAGCACTTGGCCCATAGCCTTGTGTGCTCTGACATATTCCGTGTTAATTTAAATAGTTATTCAATGTCTTGAATGCTTTGGTGGAACAAAATGAATGACAGGAAACATTGTTGTTTGCTGGAACACAAAATCTACATTTCCTCTTTGAAGACAGTTATGAAAGCTAAACTCTTTCTCTCCCTGCTCACATGAGATGTGGTGTCTCTCAGGTTAAACCACCACCAGTTTTCTCTCTCTGAGAAGAAAGCAGCCCTATGATCCAGGAAGAATATGTTGACTCAGAATAGAATCATAGAATCCCTACAGTGTGGAAACAGGCCCTTCAGCCCAACAAGTCCACACTGACCCTTGGAGCATCCCACCCAGACCCATCCCCCTATAACCCACCTAATCTACAGACCTTGGAACACGATGGGCAGTTTAGTTTAGCCAATCCACCTAACCTGCACATTTTTGGACTGTGGGAGGAAACCCACAAAGACACGGGGAGAATGTGCAAACTCCACGCACACAGACAATCGCCCGAGAGTGGAATTGAACCCGGGTGCTTGGCGCTGTGGGGCAGTAGTGCTAACCACTGAGCTACCATACTGCCCCACTTGGTGTGGCTCAGTGTCAGACTTTCTGATATTATATCCCTGGGACACACAAGGGATGTTTTATACTCTATTAAATGTATCACATGTATCAGTTATCCTGGTCGGAAGCAAACAGACAGATTGATTGCGCACATAACAATAAATAATTTAATGTCGACAATGGCGGCCGCATAACCCAGAATCCCGCGCGCTGGGAAACATGCCTTAAACACGAATTATTTACCACCGTGCAGGCTGGGCCATCTTGAGGAGCAGCCGCTCTTTTCCTAGGCTCCACAAAAGGTAATAATGAGGCGGAACAGAGGAGTTGATGGACAGGGCGGTAGACGGGGAGGCTTTGTAAACACTTTGTTGATACGGTAGACCTCATGTAAGGAAACTACCTGAGATAAAAGGTACTTTTACCTGTCCCCGTTTCCCGAAATGGGATTAATCCAGGCTTCCTCTCATTGACAGGACTGGCTAACGTCCGCCATCTTTGTAGGGGGCTAAGGGCAGCAGGACGCATGTGCAATCCTCCTGAGCGGGGAGAGATTGTTGTGAGGGCCTCTCCTTGATTGACAGGGACGTTATAAACTCCTTTTACAGGGAAGGAGGACAGGGAGGATTTACATACAGCAAATTCCAAACAACAGAAATATTTGTCTCTTCTGAACTTCTGTCCCGGGCTGACTGAGGTGGCTTTTGTAAATTTATTTTACAGCATGTTAGGAGTTGCAGATTGGAAACTCAAACCAAATGATTCACCAAGACCTAAGCATGCCACTTTATTTATTCAGCACTGGATATTATTGGCCTTTGAATGTAAGTATTGAAGAAAATAAAGGTACCATAAAATTCCTTCCTTATCTCCCGGTAACTCTTGCCAAATATCTTAAATCTGTGTCTCTAATACTTTTACTATCAGCTAATAGGAGCAGTTGCTCTTTATCTACCTTATCTAAAACTATCATAAACCTACAGACCTTTATCAAATATTACCCCAATCTTCTTCAGTTTCTCCAATCTGACCTTGCAACTAAATATCTCTCAGTTCTTGAACCATACTAATCAATCACCTTTTAAATCTCTGCACAGAGCCTCAAATCCTTTGTGGTGATCGCTTGTTTGTGCAGACCTAAATGCTCTGTGCTTAATTGTGCAATTACTCAGTAACATCATGCTGATTCCCGAGTATTTCCTCAGTTGTGAGAGTTTTCTCTGATCATAGTGTTTCTGATATCTTTTGAGCTGCAGACTCTGGCATTTGATTTTAAAGTTGAAATCAGTGAAATTATTTCAAAGCTTTTAAACAGTAGCCTACACAATTCAGCTTTTAGTGCTGTTCTCACTTACCTGACTCTGGGACTGGCATGACCCATTTACTGTTGACCTGAATCAATGTCCATCCATTGCTCTGCATCTCTGTTCTCCCTGATTAACTCTCAGTCATTGTCGAACTTCCTCTGTCTCCAATATTGGATGTAACTCTCTTAGATATTGTATTGTTACTTCCATTGACTCTCTAAATGAGGTTTTTTACAGCTGAACATCCACTAACCATTCACTGCTGGCAATTATCTTCCCTTAGTAGCTCCCACAATGCCCTCAGATAAGGTGTTGTTCACCACATGATGATGAAGGGACTGTAATATGTGTCCAAATAAATGACAATAAGTTAACATCACTGTAGTGCTTTTCACATAATGAAAACTTCCGTGCTGTTTCTTGACAGTGTTATAATTCAACTTCTGACGCCAGTCATACAACAAGATATTAGTGAGGTGACAAAATGTTTTATGGTGAAATATGTAGTTTTCAAGGAATATCTTAAAGCGCAAAACTGAAAAACTGAGGGAGAGGTTTAGCGAGGCAATTTCACATTTTATGGCATTGGCAGCGGAAGGTTGAGGGCACCAAGTATGAAGCTGTTAAAATCAAGAATGCTCAGGAGCTTGGAATTAGAGGTAATGCAGATAGCTTGGACAGTCATAGAGTCATAGAAATGTACGGCATGGAAACAGACCCTTCGCTCCAACTTGTTCATGCCTACTGAATATCCTAAATTAATCTAGTTCCATTGAGCAGCATTTGGCCCATATTCCTCTGAATGCTTCCTATTCCTGTACCCATCCAGATGCCTTTTAAATGTGGTAATTGTACCAACCTCCACAAACTCCTCTGGCAGTTCATTCCATATACACACCACCCTCTGTATGAAAGGTTGCTCCTTTGGTCCCTTTTATGTCTTTCCCCTCTCATGTTCAAGCTGTGCCCTCTAATTTTGACTCTCCTACATTGGGGAAAAGACCTCGGCTGTTCATCCTATCCATGCCCCTCATGATTTTAGAAACCTCTACAAGCTCACCCCTCATCCTCTGACGTTCCAGGAAAAAATACTCCCAGCGTATTCAGTTTCTCCTCTAGCTCAAACCCTCCAACCTTCACAATATCCTTGTACATATTTTCTGAATGCTTTCAAGATTCACAACACTTTTCCTATAGCTAGGTAACCAGAATTGAATGCAGTATTCCAAAAGTGGCCAAACCAATGTCCTCTTCAGCTGCAACATAACATCCCCATTTCTACACTCAATGCACTGACCAGTAAAGACAATGGTACCAAAGCATTTTTAAAAATTTGTTCTTGAGATGTGGGCATCACTGGCATTTATTAAACAGCCTGATTTTCCTTGAGGGGCCTGGGTGCTTGAGGAATTTACATCAGATCATCTCCTGTCTATCTTTGAAGAGAAGGATGATAAGTTTAAAATTTATTTACATGTTGATGAACAAAAGTCGGTGTGAATATTCACTATTTTGGGAGAGTTTTGGATGACCCTCAGGAATATATCACTTGGTGAATAACTTGTAACTCCTTCCCTCACAGTATTGTGAGACCTTGCGTGGGGCAGATAAAGCTGCTAAAGCAGCAGCATTTAGTTGGGAAAATGGGCAGTGGTAAAAAAGCTCATTCGGATACAATCAATGGAAGGAACAATAAAACACAAAACAGAACTCAAGTATCCCCATTAATAGAAGTAGAGGAAGTTTGACAAATAAAGAGAGGGGAATGTGAGAGGTCAGTGGGGAGTGCATTAGGACAGTTAAGTGCAGCGGGAACATAGGAATGGATGAGGGTTTCAGCAGCAGAGATTAAGAGGAGTCAGGTGATATTACTGAGGTGGAAGTGCGCAGTCTCAGTGATGATGGGGATATGTCTTTGAAAGCTCATCTCCGGGTGAAATATTTCTCCATAGTTATGACATGTTTGGTTCAGCCTCAGGTAGTTGCCAGGGAGTGGGATGGAGTCAGTGGTGAGGCAGTGGAGTTTGTACTGGGGACTGAAGACAAAGGCCTCAGTTTTGGCATGTTTTAATTGGAGGAAATTATTGCTCCACCAGGACTGGATGTCCGACAAGTCAGAACAGTGTGCAACCTGGAGGGAGCTGGGAGGTGATCGTGTTCACATTCAGCTGGTACCCTGCACCTTCTTGGTGGTGGAGGCTGAGTGTTTGGAAGTTTCTGTCAAAGTTCTGGTCAAGTCGCAGGTGTCTAAAATCCCTCTCCTTCAGTTGCCAGTTTCATTTAGAAGCTCTCTCTCGTTCCTGTGTTTTTTGTTTGACATCAATTTCACAGGATATTATAAGAGGTAAATTTGCAAACCAACCATCATACCATGATCTGATGGAACTGCCCATTTTACGACAAAGGAAATGTGATCAGATTTTGAACATGGGAGGGAAAAGCTCCATTGACAGTGTAGAGAAAACATACACATGTGTGTGTAGACATAGCTTCAGCCAATCATCAGAGCTCACAAACCACAAATGCAGTCACACTGGGGAGGAACTGTGGAAATGTGGGGATTGTGGGGAGGAATTTATTTTCCCACCTGAGCTGGAAGCTCATTGATGCAGTCACACCACTAACAGGCCATTCACATACTTGGTGTGTGGGAATGAATTCAATCAGCCACCTAACCTGCTGCAACACCAGCCCATTCACACTGAGGAGAGACCATGTCAATGCCTGGACTGCAGGAAGTGCTGTAGAAATTCCACAGGACTGCTGTGCTATCAATGTGTTCACACTGTGGATAGACTTTTTAAATGCCCAGAGAGTGGAAAATGTTTTAAAATTTCTAGGAACTTGTTGTCGCTTCAACTAACTCACATTATTGAGAGACTATTTAAATGCCCAGACTGTGGAAAATGTTGTAAAACCTCTGGGGACTTGACATCCCATCAAATGCTCATACTAATGAGACACTTTTTTAAATGCACTGGCTATGGAAGATACTATAAAATGTCTGAGGACCAGATGTCCCATCAACGTGCTCAAATGGAGAAGAAGCCTTTTAAATGCCAAAACTGTGGGCTGTGGTGTAAAAATCCCAGGGACCTGATGACCCATCAACTTGCTCACAGTAATGAGAGACCTTTTAAATGCCCAGCCTACGGGAAGTGCTACAAAACATCCAGGTTCACCAGCATGTAAACTCTGAAAAGAGACTATTCAGGTGTTCTCTCTGTGGAACTGGGTTCAAGTGACAATCTGACTTCATGGAGCACTAGCAGGTTCAATCTGCGAAGAGGCCATTCAGCTGTTCTGCGTGTGGGAAAGGTGGTCCAACCTGTTGAGACACCAGCAAGTTCACGCTGCGGAGAGATCTTTTAAATGCCCAGACTGCAGGAAGTGCTGTACAAACTGTACAAACCATTCATCTGGTTCCGGTGAGATAAGTGATTCACTCACTCATTCACCCTGCTGAGAGAGCCCAGAGCTTACATATCTCAACATTAATTGGACTTTGCTGTTAATCACATCCAGGACTGAAAGCAAAGATTTAATATTGTGGATAAAAGTCAAATAATCAGCTTTGTGTTAAACACACTGTGGCAGGTCATTGTAATAGATCAGATACAGTTTAGTTCTTTTTATAGTGTGATCCCTTTCCCCAGAGAAGTAGTCACCATAGCGCTTGTGAATCATAGGGCTGCTCTCTCATTAGATAGAGAGAGAGAGATCTGATGGTAAATTTAACCTGAGAGAGCTCCTGTCCATGAGACACAATTCCTAGTCTCTCGACGCTATTCTGACCAAACTACTGGCTATCCCTCTCCCCCTGTGCCACGGATAAAGTTAGTAGTTTCCTCTCTTCTGGCTCTGCCTCTCTTACCTATAAATCCACTGTCATCAACATTCCTGAGAAAGACTGAACCTTCACCCCACCATCTTTGCAATTGACTGCACTATCTCCAACCTCCTTTTGTCCCCTCATGTCTCTGAACTTGATTGATCCTTGAGGGACAATCTTTAGCTCCTCCTATTTCTCATCTACATGCTACCTCCAAGTGACATTATCCAAAAACACTTTGTTAGTTTTCACATGAACACTGACAGTACCCAGCTCTACCATTCATCCCTATTCCTCCACTGTTGCTAAATTATCAGACAGCTTATCCCACATCCAGCACTGGGTGAACAGAAGTTCTTCCAATTAAAGAACGAGAAAAATTCCTAAACCATTGTCTTCAGTACCCACTAAAAATTCCACACCCTAACTCTCGAATCCTTCCTTCTTCCTGTGAATGATAGAAACTGAACCACACTGTTAAAAATCTTGGTCTCATTAGGAGGTGATGGTGTAGTGTTATTGTCACTGGGCTAGTCACCCAGATAATGCATCAGAGACCTGGTCTTATCAGGAGGTGATGATGTAGTGTGACTATCACTGGGCTGGTCATCTAGACAATATTCTGGGGGGAAACTGGCAGATGGTGAAATTTTGAACTCAGTAAAAATCTGAATTCAAAACCAACATTGTCATAAAGATTAATGCACTCTCGGGATAGAATTCTGCCATCCTTACCCAGAAGACAACTCCAGACTCACAACTCACATGTGGCTGATTGCTAACTGTCTCGAAATGGTCCAGGAAGCCATTCAGTTCTATCCACCACTAAAAAGGTGTCCCACCAGTAGGATTGACACAGCAGAGGGAATAGCACAGTGGCAAACAACTATGAGGGAATTACGCTGAGTCTTCAAAATTTCCTCCAGACCCCTTGAAGTATCATGCACCATGTAAAACATGGGTAAGAAAACCTCCTGCTGATTACCAGGTATCACCAACACCCCCACCAGCTTCTGATGAGTCAGTGCTCCACTATGTTCAACAGCACTTGGAGGAAGCACTGAGGGTGACAAGGATGTAAAACATATTCTGGATGCAGTATTTCAGTGTCAACACCGCCAAGAGTTGCCCAGCAGCAACACGTAGAGACCAAACTCATCAAGTGCTAAGGGGCATTGCTGCCGGACTGGATCTGTGGCTGTTGGAGAGGGAACCAACCAGTGATCAGGTCAGGGAGCTGTCCTTGTCAGGGAGTATTCCCCTTGTGTAGGCAGTTCTTGTTAGGAAGCACTATCTTGGAGACTGGACCCCTTGGGGTGTGGTTCTCATCAGCAGGACAGTCCCTGAGATCTTTTGGTTTTTGGACACCATTACATGCAGTCTGCAACTATCAATATTTTGTTGAGTGTTCTATTGAAAGTGTTCCTGGTTTTGTTGGTCACATTTTGTTGGTGAACCTCCATCAAATTTGAGAGAGCTTGTCAGAGGTTGGAAGATGTGGAATATGCTCAGTGCCAGTTATCCCCAGTCACACTGTCTTTCCAGTCCCCTAAACACAATAGAGAAAGAGGTGATTCTGAAACATGCTCCTAAGGACAATTTTCTTTCGGTAGAAATTCACCACTTTTCAAAGTGGTGACCATTGAAGTGAAGCAGTGATGGTGATTATCTTTGGAGAAAATCAATGTGCCTGGCAGCATGTGAAGAAAGGTCACTAAACTGGAAGCATTAATTCTGTTTCTCTCTCCACAGACATGGCCAGAACTGCTGAGATTTTTTTAAAAGTCATTTTTGTGGGATGTGGGCATCGCTAGCTGGCCAGCATTTATTGCACATTCCTAGTTGCCCTTTAGAAGGTGGCGGTGAGCTGCCTTCTTGAAATGCTGCAGTCTACCTCGTGCGGGTTGACCCACTATGCCAATAGGGAGGGAAATCAGGGTTTTGACCCAGCGACAGTGAAGGAACTGTGATATATTTCCAAGTCAGGATTATAAGTAACTTGGAGGGGAACTTGAAGGTGGTGGTGTTCCCAAGTATCTGCTGCCCTTGTCCTTCTAGATGGAAATGGTCGTGGGTTTGCAAGGTGCTGTCTGAGGATCTTTAGTGAATTTCTGCAGTGCATCTTGTAAATAGTACACACTGCTGCTACTAAGTGTCGGTGGAGGAGGGAGTGGATGCTTGAAGATGCAGTGCCAATCAAGTGGGCTGCTTTGATCTGATAGTGTCAACTTCTTGAGTGTTCCTGGGGCTGCAGTCATCTAGGAAATTGGGGAAGTATTCCATCACACACCTGACTTGTGCCTTGTAAATGGTGAACAAGCTTTGGTGAGTCAGGAGATGAGTTACTTGCCGTTATATTCCTAGCCTCTGACCTACAGTTGTTGCCACCATATTTATGTGGTGAGTCCAGTTGAGTTACTAATCAATGACAACTACTAGAATCTTGACAGTGGGAGATTCAGTGATGGTAACATCATTAAATGTCAAGGGATGGTGGTTAGATTGTCTTTTCTTGTTGATGGTCATAGCCTGGCATTTGTGTGGCGTGAATGTTACTTCCCACTTGTTAGCCCAAGCCTGGATATTGTTCAAATCTTGTTGCATTTGTAGACGGACTGTATCAGTGTCTGAGGAGTCACGAACAGTGCTGAACATTGTGCAATCATCGGCAAATATCCCCACGTCTGACCTACGTGATAGAAGTTAAGTTATTGATAAAGCAGCTGACGATAGTTGGGCTTTAGACACTACCTTGAAGAACCCCTGCAGAGGTGTCAAGGAGCTGAGATGACTGTCCTCCGACAACCACAATCATCTTCCTATGTGTCGGGTATGACTCTAACCATTGGAAATCACCCCCCTCCCCACCCCGCAACCCCACCCTGGCACTGATACCCATTGATTCCAATATTGCTTGGATTATGTGATGCCACACTCAGGTGAATACAGCCTTGATGTCAAGGGCTGTTGCTCTCACCTCACTTCTGGAATTCAGCTCTTTTGCCCATGTTTACACTAGTACTGTAATGAGGTCAGGAGCTGAGTGGCCCTGGCGGAACCCAAATTGGATGTCACTGAGCAGGTTATTGCTGAGCAGTTGCTGCTTGTTAGCACTGTGGATGAATCTTCCATCACTTTACTGATGATTGAGAGTAGACTGATGGGGGCAGTAATTAGCCTGGTTGGATTTGTCCTGCTTTTTATGTACAGGACATGCTTGGACAATTTTCCACAATGTTGGTAGATGCCAGGGTTGTAACTGTACTGGAACAACTAGGCTAAAGGAGTGGCAAATTCTGGAGCACAGTTCTTCAGTACTATTGCCAGAATGTTGTCAGGACCCGTAATCTTTGCAGTATCCTGTGCCTCCAATCGCTTCATGATATCATGTGGAGTGAATCGAATTGGTTGAGGATTGGTATCTGTAATGCTAGGAACACTGGAGGAGGCTGAGATGGATCATCCAGTTGGCATTTCTGGCTGTAGATTTGCTGCAAAATCTTCAGCTTTATCTCTGCACTACTGTGCTGGGCTCTTCCATCATTGAGGATGGAGATATTGGTGGAGCCTCCTCCTCCAGTGAGTTGTTTAATTGTCCTCAATTATTCATGATTGGATGTGGCACGGCTGCAGAGCTTAGATCTGATCTATTGGTTGCGGGATTGCTTAGCTCTGTCTATCACTTGCTGCTTTTTCTGTTTGGCGTGCAAGCAATTCTGTTTGGAGGTTTCACCAGGTCACCTCATTGTCAGGTATGCCTGGTGCTGCACCTGGTATGCCCTCCTGCACTCTTTATTGAACCAGGGTTGAGTGGGGTATATGCCAAGCCACTAGGTTACAGATTGTGCTGGAGTACAATTCTGCTGTTGATGACCCACAGTGCCTCCTGGATGCCTAGTCTTGAGTTGTTAGATCTGTTTGAAGCCTGTCCCATTTCGCATGGTGATAGTACCACACAACACTCAGAGGAAGGGTCACCGGACGTGAAATGTTAACTCTGTTTTTTCCTTCATAGATGCTGCCAGAACTGCTGAACTTTTCCAGCAACTTTGTTTTGCTCCTCCATATCTTTGTCACCTGCCTAAGCATGTACACTTCCTTGTCTCTGTAACCACCTCCAGCCCTTGAAACTTTCTTATCTCGGGTGGCACAGTGGCTCAGTGGTTAGTGCCAGGTTCCTGGGTTCAATTCCAGACTCCAGCGACTGTCTATTTGGAGTGTGCACATTCTCCCCATGTTTACGTGGGTTTCATCCGAGTGCCCTAGTTTCCTCCCACAGTCCAAAGGTGTACTAGTTAGATGGGTTGGCCATGCTAAATTGCCCACAGTGTCCAGGGATTTGTAGGCTAGGTGGATTGGCTATGGGAATTGCAGGGATGGGGTAGGCGGGGTGTGTGTCAGTGTGGACTTTTTCGGTCGAATGCCTGTTTCTACACTGTCGGGATGCTATACTATTATCTCTGTAACCTCCTCCAGATTTCACTTCACCCTAACTTTGTCATCTCCTTAAGCGCATAAACCCTTACCTATTTCTGTGACCTGCTCCATTCCCTGTACCCCTCCTCATCTCTAACCTCCACCAGCTTTTCCAGCCTTCCCTGTCTCTGTAACTTACTCCATCTCCTACACCCCTCCCTATATCTCTAACATCCCCCATACTTACAGCATTCCCATCTGTGTACCCTCCTCCAGTACCTTCATCCTTCCTTATCTATGTAACCTCTTCCAGCCACAACACTTCTCCCTATCTCGGTAACCTTCTCCAGCATCTGCCTCCTTCCATTTTTCCCATAACCTCCTCCATCCCCTACAGCCCTTCCTGTCACTCCACAATCCTCCTGCCCCTGCATCACTCCCTATCTGTATAACCTCATCTAGCATGTGCATCCCTCCCTATCTCTGTATCTTTCCCCAGCATCTACATAACTCCCTATAACTGTAATTTCCTCCAACCACAACACATTCCATATTTTTGTAATTTACTCCCACCTCTATGTACCCAACATATTTCTCTAACCTGCTCTAGAATGTATAACAAAAACAGAAATTGCTGGAGAAAGCTCAGCAGATCCAGCAGCTTCTGTGAAGCGAAATCAGGCCTCTACATGGGCAAGATCAGGACAAATGACATCACATGTGGAAACATGTGAGGTTATCCACTTTGTTGAAGAAGTCGATGTCCAGTGTATTTCTTCAATCATAAGAAGTTGGAAAGTGTAGATGTAAAGAAAGAAACAAGGTCTCATCTTCTGTAGCTGCTGATGTCTAACAGACAGTGCAACAAGATATTTAGAATGCTAGCCGAATGATAACCTTTTATTGTCAGCGGATTTGAGCACAAGAGTAGTGAAGTCTTGCTTTAGTTTTATTGGAGCCTGGTTAGACTGCTCCTGAAGTAGTGTGAGCAATTTGACTCTTTATCTTAGGAAATATATTATTGCCATAGAGAGAATGCAAGGAAGGTTCGCTAGACTAATACCAGGGACTATGTTATCAAGAGATCAGACAAACTGGGCCTGTATTCCCAGGAGCTTCAAAGAATGAGGATTAATTTCATTTGTATTTACAAAATACTGATTGGATTCCTGCCTGTAACTTATTTCTGGCTATCAATATCGCATTTCTAAACTACTTGAATCCGTCGGTTGCATTTCAAACTGTGTCTCACTCTACAGGAAGAGAGGTTGATGTTCCTGTGAATACAAGGGTAGTTGAAGACTGGATACCATAAGACATAGGAGCAAAAGTATGCCCAACAGCTCACTGCGTCTGCTCTGCGTATCATTTCAATTATATTTGTTCCGATAATCTTCAACTCCACTTTCCATGAACTTGATGCCCTGACTGACTAAAAATATGCCTCTCTCAGCCTTGAGTGTACTTAACAGTCAAACCTCAATAACCTTCCGAATTTTCTACGATTGTTTCCCTGCCACTGATGTGAGACTTGGTGGTCTTCAATCCCTTGGTATATTTCTAGCCCTCTGCATGAAAGTTGAACCTACATTAGATGTTGTCCTGCCCTCTCTCACCACCTCTATGGCCAGAGGCAAAATAGTAAAAAAAGGTGGGTAATTTGCTCACTCATCTCCCACACCAGCCTACATTACAGCTCATCTGAATCTGGGGATTTCCCCATTCTTTATTCCACCAAAACTTCCAATTGTTCCTCACCTTCTTTATCTGTCTTCTCAAGGATTACATTGTCCTTCACCCTGAATCCAGTAACTGTTTTTCCAAAGTGAAGACCAGTCTAAAGTATTTGTTTAACGCGTTCACTGGCTCAATGCCCAAAGCGTCTCTTTGGTCCCTAACAGGCCCCGTTCTTTTCCTTGTTATCGTCTTCCCATTGATATACTGATAAAAATCCCAAGATATTCTACTAATCTTACTCGCTGATGTTTTTCACGCCCCCTTTTTGCTCTTCTTAATTTCTTAAATTCAGCCCTGGACATTCAATACTCTACTAAAGCCCCTGTTGATCTGCCCACTTTGTACATAATAAGCTTCTCTGAGTATTTGTAGACATTGAAGGTTCTCTGGGCCTGTTTACTCACATTTCACCTTAGACGAAACTCGCATCAATTCCATTCTGGGCATGCGCTCCGTTGCGCAGCCACCCATCCCCCTCCACGCCGACTGTTCCACTACAGCTTTACCCAGAAGGAACTCTTCTCAAACTACTTTGGCAAGATCCTGACTTATTTTTAATTAAATCTGTCTCCTTGATCCATAAACCTGTCATTTTGCAGATTTTTTTTGCCTTTTTCTCAGCAAACTTAAAATGGATGATGTTATGGTCACTTGTCCTAAAATGCTCTCCCAATCTTGCCTAAAACACGTGACTGGCTTCGTTTCCCACAGTAAGACCCAGCACATCCATTGTTGTGTCTTCAACATGTTAATATAAAAAGCTTTCTGGAATAAATTTCAAGGCTTCTCACCCCTCGTAAAAAAATCCATATAAATTTTTGGGAATTGAAATGCCTGAATGGAACTACTCTTATTATTTTTACACAGCTCAGTGAATTGGTTACAATTCTTTTCCTGTGTTTTCTCCTACCTGGGGGGGTCTGTAATATATCCCTAGCAGTGTGTCTGTCATCTTTTTGTTCCTAAGCTCGAACTACAAAGCCTCATATGAAGACCCTTCCAAGATAGCGAACCTCCTTGCTACAGTAACTGACTCCTTAATTAATAATACAGCACTATCTCCTCTTTTAAACCCACTCCTCTCGTGCCCATAGTATCTATACCACAGAATATTGAGTAGCCAGTCCTGATCTCCCTCAACCATATCTCTGTGATGGCAACAATGTCACAATTCCTCACATCAATCCATTCCCTTATCACATCTAAATAAAAACCAAAAGCACTGTGAATGCTGTAAATCAGGAACAAAAACAGAAGTTTCTGGAAAAGCTCAGCAGGTCTGGTAGCATCTGTGAAGAAAAAAATCAGAGTTAATGTTTTTGGTCCAGTGACCCTTCCTCAGAACTGATGGTAATTGGGAAAATGTTGGTTTATATGCAGAAAAGAGGGAGGGGAATGAGGTAGGGAATAAACAATATGATAAAGCATAGAGCCCGAAGAGAGTGAAGAGCAGTTGGATAGACAAAGGGGTTGATAACGATCTTGCGAGGAGGGTGAACAGCTGTAAAAGGGGACTGTTAGTGACCGACAATAAGTAGTGTGTAATGGCAGGCTATGTGATAACAAGGCCTGGTCTGTAGGGCAGGGGGCTAGGACATGGGAGAATTTAGGCTCTAAAATTAATGAACTCAATATTGAGTCCAGAGGGCTGCAGGATCCCCAGGTGGAAAATAAAGTGTTGTTCTTCCAGCTTACATTGAGCTCTGCTGAACAAATGCAGCAAGCCAGAGACAGAGATGTTGGCCAGGGAACAAGGTAGTGTGTAAAGTGGCAGGAAACTGGAAGCTCAGGGTCTTTTTTGCAAGAAGAAAGTAGATGTTAGCAAAGCGGTCACCTGGTCTACATTTTGTTCCCCATTGTCAAAGAGACCACATTGTGAGCAGCAAATGCAGTACACTAGATTCTGGGAAGTGCAGATGAAGTTTTGCTTCACCTGGAAGGTATGTTTGGTCCCTTGGATACTGGCGAGGGAGGAGGTAAATGGGTAGGTGTCACACATTTGGCGGCTGCAGGGGTGAACGAGGTCTGTTGGATGGGGAGAGGACTCTTTCCCAAAGAAATGAGCACAGATGTGAAGACAGACGGAGAACAGTTTGACATCATGTCGTGCCTGAAATTCGTTGAGGTGGGGATGCAGAGGAATAAGGCTGAGGGCTTTGCTGAGTTGGAAAATCCAGCATCGGAGAGTTGAAGGTTAGGATGGATGGTGAATAGCTGACAGGAGGTGGGGTTGGGGGAGGGGATGGTGTCAGGAGGAAAGAGAGGAGAGGAAGGTTCCAGAGGGCCATGGGTATCTCTGACAAAAACAGAAGTTGCTGGAAAGCTCAGCAGGTATGGTGGCATCTGTGGAGCAAAAATCAGAGTTAACGTTTCAGGTCCAGTGACCCTTCCTCAGAACTGAAGGGAGCTGGGGAATCATTGGTTTATAAGCAACTTTCTGCTCTCTGATCTGAACATTCCATACTCAGCAAAGGCCTCAGCTTTATTCCTCTGCATCCCCACCCTAACGAATTTCGGACATGACATGATGGCGAACTCATCTTCCGCTGTCTTCATTTCCATGCCCAATTTTTTGGACAGAGACCCCTCCCTGTCCAACAGACCCCTTCGCCCAGTTCCAACACCTTCCCTCTACCTGGAGCCCTCCCTCTGGCCTTTTACCTGCACTCAATCTGTTCATTGAGAACTGTCGATAAGATCACCTCAATTTCTCTGCCCCCCTCACCAAATCCAGTCAATCTCCCTCCAAACTGACTGCACTCTGTGCACTTAGATCTAACCCTAGCTTTGTTATTAAGCCTGCTGATAAGGGTGGTACTGTTGTAATCTGGCGTACTGACCTCTAGATTGCAGAGGCTGAGCGCCAATTCTCAGATACCTACTCTTATCTTCTCCTGGACCATGATCCCAACATGACGCATCAGACCATTGTATCTAGTACACTAACTGATGTCATTTCATTTAGTGACCTCCCCTCCACTGCCTCCCAACTGATAAACCCCTAGGCCCGCACAACTCGTTTCTACCTGCTTCCAAAAATCCACAAACAGGACTATCCATGCAGAACCATTGTTTCAGCCTGCTCCTGCCCCACAGAACTCAACTCTTCCTACCTTGACTCGGTCTTCTCTCCCCTGTTCCATTCCCTGCCCACGTACATCTGTGATTCTTCTGACACTTTACGCTGGTTTAAAAACTTCCAGTTTGCAGGTTCCAGCCGCCGCCTCTTTACCATGGATGTGCAATCCCTTTACACGTCCATTCCCCACCAGGAAAGTCTTAGGGCTCTCCACTTCTTCCTGGAGCAAAGACCTAAATCATCCCCATCCACCGCCACCCTCCAATTCTTGGTTGAGCTTGTCCTTACCCTCAACAACTTCTCTTTTAACTCCTGTCATTTTCTTCAGGTCAGAGGGATGGCCATGGGTACCGGCATGGGCCCAAGTTATGCCTGTCTCTTTGTGGGGTACGTGGAACACTCCTTGTTCCAGTCCTATTCCAGCCCTGATCCACAACTCTTTCTCCAATATATGGATGATATTGTCGGTGTTGCTTCCCTCTCTTGTCCAGAATTGTAAAAGTTCATTGATTTCACTTCCAATTTCCACCCTGCTCTCACTTTCACCTGGTCTAGCTCTGACTCCTCCCTTCCCTTCCCCGACATCTCTGTTTCCATTTCTGGGGATAGACTAGCCACTGATATCCACTGTAAATGCACTGAGTCCCACAGCTACCTGAACTATATATCCTCACACCCTGCTTCCTGTAAAGACTCAATCCCATTCTCTCAGTTCCTCTGTCTCCATCAGATATGTTCAGATGAGGCAAACTTTGACAAGGGAGCCTCCTGAACTGTCCACCTTCTTCCTCAACTGAGGATTCCCCAGAACCGTTGTCAACAGGACCCTCAACCGGGTTCAACCCATCTCCCACACTTCTGGCCTCACCCCTTCTCTTCCCCACCCCCAACAATAGCAATAGGGTTCCCCTAGTCTTTACCTACCATGCCACCAGCATCCACATGCAGAAGATCATCAGACACCATTTCCACCACCTCCAGTGAGATGCCACTACAAGACACATATTCCCCTCCCTTGTCCGCCTTCCTCAGGGACCGTTCCCTCCAGGACACCCTGGTCCACTGTTCATTCACCCCCAACACCACCCCGCCACAGCACCTTCCCCTGCAACTGGCGAAGGTGCAACACCTGCCCATTGACCTCCTCCCTCCCTACCATCCAAAGAACAAAGAAATTTACAGCACATGAACAGGCCCTTCGGCCCTCCAAGCCTGCGCTGATCAAGATCCTCTGTCTAAACCTGTCATCTATTTTCTAAGGGTCTGTATCCCTTTGCTCCCTGTCCATCCATGTACCTGTCCAGATACGTCTTAAAAGACACTAACATGTCTGCGTCTACCACCTCCGCTGGCAACGTGTTCCAGGCAACCATCACCCTCTGCATAAAGAACTTTCCACGCATATCTCCCATAAACTTTCCTCCTCTCACTTTGAACTCATGACCCCTAGTAATTGAGTCCCCCACTCTGGGGGAGAAAGCTTCTTGCTATCCACCTTGTCTATACCCCTCATGATTTTGTAGACCTCAATCAGGTCCCCCCTCAATCTCCGTCTTTCTAATGAAAATAATCCTACTCTACTCAACCTTTCTTCATAGCTAGTGCCCTCCATACCAGGCAACATCCTGGTGAACCTCCTCTGCACCCTCTCCAAAGCATCCACATCCTTTTGGTAATGTGGTGACCAGAACTGTACGCAGTACTCTAAATGTGGCCGAACCAAAGTCTTATACAACTGTAACACGACCTGCCAACTCTTGTATCAATACCCTGTCCTATGAAGGAAAGCATGCCGTATGCCTCCTTGACCACTCTATTGACCTGCGTTGCCACCTTTAGGGAACAATGGACCTGAACACCCAGATCTCTCTGTACATCAATTTTTCCCAGGACTTTTCTATTTACTGTATAGTTAGCACTTTACTGTATAGTTTGCTCAAATATACCTTCCAGGTGAAGCAACACTTCACCTACATTTCCCAGAATCTAGTCTACTGCATTCGCTGCTCACAATGTGTTCTTCTCTCCATTTGAGAAACAGAGTGTAGACTGGGTGACTGTTTCGCAGAACATCTGCGTTCTGCTTGCAAAAAAGAACATGAGGTGCCGGTTGCCTGCTACTTTAACACACCACCCTGTTCCCTGGCGAACACCTCTGTCTCAGGCTTCCTGCAGTGTTCTAGTCAAGCTCAACGTAAGCTGGAAGAACAACAGCTCATTTTCTGCTTGGGGACATTGTAGCCCTCTGGACTGAATATTGAGTTCACTAATTTTTGGGCCTAAACTCTCCAATGTCCTAGACCACTACCACACATACCAGGCCTTATTCTGCCACTACACACTACCTATTGTCAGTCACTCAGTCCCCAATAACAACTATTCACCCTCCCAGCCAGATCGTTATCAACTGCTTTGTCGTTCCAACGGCTGTTCTCTCTCTTCGGGCTCTATCATAGGATCATTTACTACCTACCCCATCCCCCTCCCTCTTTTCTAAGTATAAACTTATGTTTTCCCAGCTATCATCACTTCTGAAGAAGGGTCACCGGTCCCAAAACATTAACTCTGACTTTTTTTCTCCACTGACGCTGCCAGACCTGCTGATCTATTCCAGCAACTTCTGTTTTTGTTCCAGATTTACAGCATCTGCAGTTCTTTCAGTTTTTATTTAATGGGTATCTCTGAGATGCTGCATCTTGTGGTCCTTGATGCCTGAAAGGAAAACAACAAGTTTCTTATTAGCATGGCGAATGAGCTGGAGGATGAAGTAGAACTGCAGAGTGGTGCAGCCCTGAGCCAGCATGTTGCGATGCTGTTGGAGAGAAAGTTTGAGAGTGTGCATGTGATGCTGTATGGAACGGAGTGTGGATCCCAGGATGCAATGCTTTACTCTGGTTTCAAAATTTCCAGTTTGCAGGCTCCATCTGCCTCCTCTTTACCATGAGTGTGAATCCCTTTAAACATCTATTCCCCATCTGGAGGGTATTAGGGCTCTCCGCTTCTTCCTGGAGTAAAGACCTGAACCATCCCCACCCACCACCATCCTCCTCAGCTTGGCGGGCTCGTCCTCCCACTCAGCAACTTCTGTTTTAACTCCTCTCATTTTCATCAGATCAGAGGGGTGGCCATGGGTACCCGCATGAGCCCCAGTTATACCTGTCTCTTCGTGGAGTACGCGGATCATTCCTTGTTCCAGTCCTGTTCCGGACTCCTGTTCCAACTCTTTCCCCGATACATTGACAATATCATCGGTGCTGCTTCCCTCTCTCATCTGGAATTGGAAAGGTTCATCAACTTTGCTTCCAATTTCCACCCTGCTGTCCCTATCACCTGGTTTATCCTGTCTCCTCCCTTCCCTTCCTCAACATCTCTGTTTCCATTTCTGGGGATAGACTGGCTCCCAACTACCTGGACTATACATCCTCACATCCTGCTTCCTGTAAAGATTCCATCCCATTCTCTCAGTTCCCTTTCTTGGTGACATATGTTCAGATAAGGCAAACTTCAACAAGGGAGCCTCTGAAACGTCCACCTTCTTCCTCAACTGAGGATTCCCCAGCACCATGGTCAATAGGGCTGTCAACCGGGTCAGACCCATCTCCCGCATTTCCACCCTCCTCCCTTTTCCCTCCAGGTACAGCGATAGGGTTCCTCTTATCATTACCCACCATTCGACCAGCATCTACATGCAGAACATCATCAGACGCCATTTCCACAACCTCCAGTGAGATGCCACCACCAGTCACATATTCCACACCCCTCCCTAGTCTGCCTTCCACAGGGACTGTTCCGTCCAGGACACTCTGGTCCACTCTTCCTTCACCCACAACACCCCCCACCACCCCATAGCATCTTCCCCTGCAACTGACGAAGGTGCAACACCTGCCCATTTACCTCCTCCCTCTCCAGTATCCAAGTGCCCAAAGATAGCTTCCAGGTGAAGCAACACTTCACCTGCACCTCCCAGAATCTAGTGTACAGCATTTGCTGCTCACAATGTGGACTCCTCTACGTTGGCGAAACAAAGCATAGACTGGGTGACCACTTCACAGAACATCTATTTCGTACATGATAGAATACAGAACTTTAAAGTACAGAATGATGCTATTGGGCTACAGTGTATGCATCAGCTCCAGAAATGTTCACCCAGCTCATGCCATTTACCAGCCCTATCTCTGTAGACATTTAAATTCATAACTTTCAAATGCATATCCAGTTCCCTTTTGAATCCACATCTACAAATCTTCCAGGCAGTGCATTCCAAATTCTAACAACTCTCTGAATAAAGAAGTTTTTTCTCATCTCACTGCTAGCTTTTTTTGTTGACAATCTTGAAATTGGGAACCCTACTTAGTGTAATGCCAGCTAAGGGATACAGAATATCCTTTTGTTATCCTGTAAAATTTTTCATAATTGTAAGCACCTCAATAAGTTCACATCTTACTCTTTTCTGCTGTAGGAAGAATAAGCCTAATTTCTCTCATCCTCCTTAGATCTAAATCCCTCACACACCTTTAATGGCCGTGGTGAGGGAACAAATCATAAAAGTTCAAAATATGAGTTGGAATCAGTCTGCATGGAAACAAAAAGCAAGGGAAGAAGCCCTTTGGTCAGAGTAATTTTCAGCCCACCATACAGTACATCTGAAGTAGGGCATTGTAAAAACCACAAAATAATGAGGGCTTGTGAGAAGGGCACTAGGGTAATATGGGTGGTTTGAACATACACATTGACTCAATTAATCAATCTGGCAAGGATATCCTTGAAGAAAGGCTCAAAGAGCATATGAGGGATTTCTTAGAGCAGCATGTTATGGACCAACCAGAGAATGGGCTACTCTAGATTTGGTATGACTTAATGAGGAAGGATTGATAAATAGTCTTATTGCTAGAGATCCTCTTGGATGAGTGACCACAGCATGCTAGAATTTCAAATTCAGATTGAAAGAGTGAGGACAGAGTCACTTGTGAGAGTCTTAGGGCTGGACAAAGATAATTACACAGGCCTGAGGAAGGAGTTGGCCCGAGTTGAATGGAAAAAAACATTAAACAGCAGGACAGTTGAAATACTGTGGCAAATATTTAGGGAGATGCTAAGTAAGTCCTAATTAAATTATATTCCTGAGAGGAAGGTGAAAAATCATCATCCATGCCTTCACAAGGAAGTCAATGATAATTGAAGGCAAAAACTAGGGCATATCATACTGCACAAGGTAATTGTGTTGTGGAGGATTGAGGAAGATGATGGCAGAATGGTATTATTGTTGGACTGTTAATCCAGAGACATAGATAATGTTCTCGGGACCTGGGTTCAAATCCTGCCATGACAGATGGTGGAGTTTGAATTCGAATCTAGAATTAAGAGACCGATGGTGACCATGAATTGATGGTCAGGGAAAAACTAATCTGGTCCTTTATGGAGAGAAACTACTATCCTTACCTGGTCTGGCCTACATGTGACTCCAGACCTACAGTATTACTGTTGACTCTTAACTATTCTCTTGGTAATTAGGAATCGACAATAAATGTTGACCCACCAAGAGTCACACGCATCCTGTGAACGAATAAAACAGAAAACTTTAAATATGAGCAAGGCGTCATTAAAAACAAAATCAAATGAGCTAAGATGAACTTCGAAAGGAAATGAGCAGAAAACAAAAACTCTGAAACTTGAAGTTTCTACAGGTATATTTAAAAAAAAAAGAAGAATGAAAGTAAATGTCGGCTTCTTTAGTGGAGGAAAATGGCAAGGTAATAATGGGGAACTCAGAAATGGCAAAGGCACTTAACCAATACTTTCTGTTGTTTACAGTGCAAGATAATAATCTCTTCCCAAAAACTGCTTTTACCACAGAAGATCTTGGTGGAATTACCATGACTGGGGAGAAGGTAAGTAAACTGATGGCCTTAAAGTCAGATAAGTCCCCGGGCCATGGTGGCCTGCACCCTAGGGTATTATAGGAGGTGGCATCAGAGATAGTGGTGCATTAGTTATGGTATTTAAAAATGTGTTGGACTCTGGAAAGGTACGAGTGTATTGGAAACTTAGTAATGTGACAACCTTATTCAAAAAAGGGGGTGGGCAAAAAGTTGGAAACTGTAGACCAGTGAGTTTGAACTCTATCTTATTGCCTGGCAGAGTTGGTTTGTGTTGTCCAATCACTTATTCCTGATCTTAGTTTCTACATTTCTGTTATCTTTAGATACTGAAAAACAATGAGACCATTCTCATTACCATGAAGGCTCTCCCTTTCAGAATGATGGGCATATCTTCCAAATGAGATTTTTAAACAGCACCTGGCAAATACTTGGGAAAGTTTCATGGTTTAGCAGAAAGACCAGAAACATGGGGTAAAGTGAAAACCTCATTAAAACTGCTTTAGAAATCAAATCAGGTTGAATAAATGTCTTTAATAGTGCAGATTGCTTTCATTTGTTCCTGTGAGGTGAGTTTCATTAGCAAGGCCAGCATTTACTGCCTCTGTCTAATTTCCGTTCAGAATATGGTGGTGAACCCCAGTAGTCCTCGTGGTGCAGGGACACTGACAGATATGTTTCAAAGAGAGGTACAGTATTCTGAACAAGTGACATTTAGAGAGAATGATATAGATCCAAGTCAGAATGCTGTGTGACCTTGGAGATTTTATTTCTCTTCACTTGATGCTCACAAGCTATGGAAATTGTCTACATTTTCTGTTTTTAAAAATGAATGTCATAGCGTCATACTTGGAGTCATACAGCATACAAACAGGTCCTTCAGTCCTGTGACAGCCAAAAAACTCCAAGCTACGTTAATCCCACTTACCTTGCAGTCTATAGCCTACAATGCCCTGGGATTTTAAGTGCTCATCCAGCTGCTTCTTAATTGCGGCGTTATCTTGTATTATCTGTCACCTAAGCTGTCAGACTGTCTTTTCTTTCAAATTGCGCACAAAATTCTGCAACTAAATCACACAAATTCAAAGACGGTGAGGAGTTCATTAGATCAATAAAAATGTCTACGCTGTTCAACAATTATCAGAAAATCAGATTTCCTTCTGAATTCATTTGGGACTTTAACAGAGCTGGACCAGTATTAATTGCCTCCTGAGAAGTTCCAGTCCAGTTGGTGTAGATGCATCTACCGTGCTGTTGGGAGGGAATCCCAACAGTGCATGTTGTGTGTTGGTGTTGCAGGGAATAAATGTTACTGATGGTGGATGGAGTGTTGAACATGCCACCTACTTTCTCCTCAATAAAAGTTGTTGCAGCTGTGCTCATCCAGGTACCAAAGGATCTTCCGTCACACTCCTGCCTGGTGCCATATAGATAATGTGTAGACATTGGGGAGCTTTAGGAGCTGAGTTACCTGCCATAGAATTGCTAGCATCTGACATGCTCTTTTACATGGCTTGAATTTCTGGTCATTAGTTATGCACAGGATATTTGTCATTGGAGATTGATTATGCCACTGAACATCAAGGGGGTGCTTTTGGATTGTCTCCTGTTGGAGATAATTACTGCCTGGCCATATTGAAGAACTATTCTTGTTTGCCGCTTATTGGCTAAACCTGAATGGTGTCCCATATTTCCGAATGGAAACACAGACTGCTGCAGTACCTGAGGATTGTGAAATGGTGCTGAGGAATGGGTTTCAGTTTGGTTGGTTCGTTGGTGTTTTCCTCCTCTGTGAATGTGGTCTGTTAGTTTGTGAACATTTCAATCCTGACTCAGATATTCTCTCTGGAAAAACACGTTCCAATCACAGGAACACGGAACCAGATCATGGAAAAACTCAGCACGATCATTGGCACTGGGACAGCTGAGAGGAGGGAGAGGTATTTAGTTTGATTTATTTATTGTCATGTGTACCTTAATACAGTGAAAAGCTTTGTTTGCAATCAGTACAGCAGATCATAGTAAGCAAGGACATACAGATCATAATTGAAAAAAATCTTGGACAGAGTGAGACATACAGGTTACACTGCACAGGATATGCGCAAGGCAAGAATAACATGAACAAGATCAACGTTATTTGAAGCTCCATGTTATTTGAATAACAGCAGGGAAGAAACTGTTCTTGAACCTGCTGTTGTGTGTGTTCAAACTTGGGGAGGATAGATGGAAGTGTTAACAACTGGCAGGAAAACTAAACCACTCTCAAAGTGAGTACCCAGCAAAAAGGAGTTTGTTCTTATTTTGAGAAATAACACCCTTGCAGCTAAAAGTCTGTTATGATGAAGGAAAAGCTGTATCCCTGTCATTGCTATAGTTAAAACAGCAGTGACGAACAGCTGGAACAAAGTTGGTGCTGTTGTTGGAAGAGTCTTTCACAGAGCATGTGAATTATCCTGGATGTTATCAGAGATGGCTGGGGTGTCCTAGGTTGTGGAAGTGCTGATACTCAATGAGATGATGCTAATTTGTAATGTAGCCGCTGACAGAACAAGCCATCAAGTGCCATTGGTCAGTGCTTCAGAATATATCGAAGCTTTCATGGCTGCCACCGCATAGAATCATACAGTAGAGAAGAGACCCATCGAGTCTGCACCACCAAGTGCTGATCCAAGTGCTTTTTGAAGTTTCTGAGGTTACTTGCCACAACCACCTTCCTAGGCAGTGTATTTTAGACACATCCCACCCTCTGGCCTCAAAATATATTCCAGAAACTCTCGCCTTTCGCTTTAAAAGTGTGTCCTCTTGGTCTTGACCCTTCGAATAAGGGGTAAAGCTACTGTCTGTTCACCCTGTCCATACCCCTCATACTTTTAAACACCTTTATCAGATTCCCCACTCAGCCTTCCCTGCTCCAAAGAAAAATCAAGCAAGTCTAGCCCCTCTTCGTAGTTTGAGTACTCTTATGTTTTGTTACTTCTTATGTAGTGCATCAATTCACATTTATCTGTCTTAAATTTCATTGGCCATTGATGTGGCCATCTGAACAATCTGCTTATATCCTCCTGTAACCTAACAATTTCCTCCTCACTGTTTTCACCCAGCAAATCTTTGTGTCATCCATAAAACTATTTATCATTTCACTGCCCTATCCCATACATTGTCATCATCATCATTTATGCATATGACATACAAACCTTGATTTTCTTCCTGTTCTCCAGACGTTATTCGCAGAGGAAGAATTGAAAATTCCACTCTCTTGTTTTTCTTATTTTGATGAGTTTACAGAACAATGCCATCAAGGTCATTTATGAAGGAGCCACAAATAGTATTTTGGATATGGAGCTAAATTCTCTTTTTACATTCTGCCCTTCTGCATGTTATATTCATAAAGCTTGTACATCATTAATGTTGGATTAGATTTTGGCACCTTGCATTGCAACATTTGTGTTTTATGTGTGCCTGGAACATATTCTTTTTAACATTCACTGAAATAGTCTGAGCTGAAAGATTTTTTTTTTTCATCTGCAGGATTAACACAGACTCATTCATCAAGTTTGTTTGAAAGAGCTGGGGCGATGAGGATAAAGATTCAATTAAATTCTACGATATAGACACACTGTAGGAGCTCAAATCACACTTTCATGTCTATATTTAATTGGTAGCAAATTATTAGAACAAACATCCACTGTTCTTCATATTGGAAAAAGAAGTGAAAAAATGTCACAGTGCACTACGGGAGAAAAAAAATGTCCTCTGCACTTGAAGGTACAGAAATGCAGAGTGAATGCACAATATAAACAAGAATCAAGTGTTAGGAAAAAAAGTGTGAAAAGTCTTTTCTTAATTTTGATTAGGAAACCAGATCCTGATCTTCCTGAGCAGTGATGCTTGACTGCCGATCAACGTCTCCTCCAAATCACTGATACTTCATCAGCCACTCCTCCTTCTCCTTTCCCCACATTCCTATTTCCTTTCCACTGCACCTTCTGCTGCTACATAGCCTTCCACTGACCATCTCCCTTCACATTCCTCTTCTGCCACTCCCACTTTATGTCACACTACTTCCCTAGTTACTCCCATTTCCCCGACCCTGCCTTTCCCTTTTTGCTCTCCAGCTAGGATCATGGAAGCTGCTGATTTATTCTTTATTCATTCACAGAATGAGGGCATCACCGGCTAGGTCAGCATTTATTACCTGTCCCTAATTGCCTAGAGCACAGTTCAGAGTCAACCACATTGCTGTGGGTCTGGAGTCACACGTGGGCCAGACCAGGTAAGGACGGCAGTTTCCTCCCCTAACGGCCATTAGTGAACCAGATGGGTTTTGCCAACAATCGGCAATGGATTCATGGTCACCATTAGACCCTTAATTCCAGTTATCTTTTGAATTCAAATTCCCACCATCTGCTGTGGTAGGATTTGAACCCAGATCCCCAGAGCATTACCTGGGTCTCTGGATTAACAGTCCAGCAATAATACCACTAGGGCATTGCCTCCCCTATTTCTATTGGTCATCAGTGAATGATGAGGTTGGAATGATCAATGCACAATAGGAACAGGCAATAATTTGTGTTTACACAGGAAATGGATGATTAGCCTCCCATGGTACAGAATGGAGCTTCTTTCTGCCCCTCTGTCATGGCACCTAACCAAACCGCTTCATCACAAATAGGATAAGCGTTGCCTGACAGAATGGAAAGTCTATGCATCAAGTTTCTTTTGAATATTGTGAGGACAATGAGCACATTATTCTTAATGCTCTGACAGACAAGGGCAAGCGTGCTAAATGTGTTCTTCACCATCCTGTTTACCTGCCACTCCACTTTGAAGGAATTATGCACCTGCACCCCTAAGTCTGTTTGCTGTGCAACACTCCCCAGAACCTTACTATTTACTGTATAGGTCTTGCCCTGATTTGTCTTTCCAAAATGCAACACCTCACATTTATCGCAAATAAACTCCATCTGCCACTCCTTGGCACATTGGCCTATCTGATCAAAGTCCCATTGTATTCTGAGATAATCTTCTTCATTGTCCACTACACCACCTATTTTGAAGTCATCTGCAAATGTACTAACCATGTACATATTCACATCAAAATCATTTATGTAACTGATGAAAAGCATTGGACTCAGCACTGATCATTGCGGCACACCACTGGTCAAAGGCCTGCAGTCCGAAAAGCAACACTGTACCACCACTCTGTTTCCTACCTTCAAGTCATTTTTTGTATTAAATTGGGTAGCTTGCGCTGGTTCCCATGGGACCTATACTTACTTATTTGTTTACCATGCAGAATCTTGTTGAATGCCTTGCTGAAGTCCATACAGAAAATGTCTACCACACTGCCTTCATCAATCTTCATTGTCACCTCTTCAAAAAACTCAAACTAGTTGGTGAGACACGATTTCTCATTTACAAATGGAGCTGGAGGAACACAGCAGGCTAAGCAGCATCAGAGGAGCAGAAAAGTTGACACTTCATTTCGGGATCCTTCTTCAGAAATGGGGAAGGGGAATGGAGCTCGGAAATAAATAGAGAGACGAGGGGTGGGGGCTGGGGAAAGCAGGTGGGATGGTCATAGGTGAGTGCAGGTAGAAGTAGTGGTGGGGATTGGTCAGTGAGATGGCTGGGGTGGACAGGTGGGAGAGAAGATGGACAAGTTGTGTCAGGTCAAGGAGGCAGGGATGATAGGGAGGCTTGGACATAGGATGAGGCCGGGGTGGGGAGATTTTAAAACTGGTGAATTCCATGTTTAGGCCATCAGGCTGCCAAGGCGGAATGTGAGATGTTGCTCCTCCAGTTTGCAGGTGGTGTCATTGTGACACTGGAGGAGACCCAGAATGGACACCCAGGGAGTGGGAAGGGGTGTTGAAATAGTTGGCGACTGGAAGATGTTGTCATTTGTTGTGTACAGAGCGCTGATGGTCTACAAAACCGTCTCTGAGTCTACACTAGGTAGGGGGATTCTGTCCTTATTTTTGTTGGGGAGAGCAGGTGTGAGGGCAGAAGTGGGGGAAATGCAAGAGATGCCGTACAGGGCAAATTCAATCAGCGGAGGAGGGACGTTACGGTCCTTGAAATAGGAGGACATCTGGGATGTGTAGGAGTGGATTGCCCCATCTTGGGAGCAGATGTGGCAGATGCAGAGGAATTGGGAGTAGGGGATAGCATTCTTGCAGGAAGGTGAGTGAGAGGAGGTATAATGCAGGTAGCCATGGGAGTCGGTTGGCTTGAAATAGATGTCAGTTTCAAAGCAGTTACCAGTGATGGAGATGGAGAGGTCCAGGAAGGAGAGGGAGGTATCAGAGATGGTCCAAGTGAATTTGATGTTGGGGGTGAAAGGTGTTAGTAAAATTGATGAATTGTTCGAGCTCCTTGTGGAAGCACAAGGCATCAATGTAGTGGAGGAAGAGGCGGGAGATAGTGCCAGTGTAACAGCGGAAAAGGGACAGTTCCATGTATCCCCCTATAAAGAGGCAGGCATAGCTTGGGCCCATGTGAGTGCCCATGGCCACCCCCTTAATCTGTAGGAAGTGGGCGGAGTTAAAGAAGTTGTTGTTAAGGGTAAAGACAAGTTCTGTTAAGTGGATGAGGGTGTTGCTGGAAGAGGACTGGTTGGGCCTGCAGGAGGGGAAGAAGCAGAGGGCTTTTCGGCCAGCTGCATGGGGATACAAGTGTACAGGGATTGAATGTCCATAGTGAAGATGAGGTGTTGGAGGCCAGGGAATTGGAAGTCTTGGAGGAGCTGGAGGGCATGGGTGGTGTCGTGGGGAGTTCCTGAATCTGGGGGAAGAAACAGAGTTCAGCAGGGCAGGAGCAGGCAGAGACGATGGGTCGGCCAGGGCAGTCAGGTTTGTGGATTTTGGGAAGGAGATGGAAACAGGCGGTGCAGGGATGGGGAACGATAACGTTGGAAGCTATGGGTTGGAGGTCATCTGAAGTGATGAGGTGATGAATGGTTTGAGAGATGATGGTTTGGTGGTCAGGGGTGGGGTCATGATCAAGGGGGCAGTAGGAGGAGGTGTCAGAGAGTTGCTGCCCGGCCTTGGTCATGTAAAAGTCAGTGCATCGTACCACTACACCCCTCCCCTTAGTGGGGAGAGAGCTGGTGACTATCCCTAATCAGCCCTTGCCTTGGCAAATGCATGCAAATGTTCCCTTAGAATCTCCTGTAATGACATACCCACCACTGATGTCAGGCTCACTGAATCTATAGTTTCCTGGGTTTTCAGGTCACTACTTCATTTTCTAATCTCACTCCTCCACTGGTCACAGCAAGTTTTAAATATAACCAGTTTGGTGACATGGCCAATGATATAGGTCTCACACTGGGTCAGGGTCAGGGTCAGTGTTAGGAACAAGTCAGGCAGGTTTCTTTAATCTGCTAAAATAACAAATTTATGACTAAAGCAAAGTTACTCAAGCTATGATGGAAAAGTGAATGACAAACAGTTTGGAAATTACAAATATGGACATCAATATTTCCCTTTTCACAAATACTGAGAACACATGGACACACACATACAAACACATAGATACAAACGCACAAGCACACACAGATGTACAAACACACACGCACACCTGATGACAAACTGGAAAACAAAGTCTCTGCAGAGTGTTAACTTGAAAGAACTTTGGCCAAATAGTATTTGAACTCATGACAAAAGGAACAGAATGAGAGATTGTCCCAATTGTCGTTCTGCCTCTAAAGTTATTCTGTTCATACAAGCAGCTGGGAATGGAATTTCTTCCCAGAATATTTGGAATTGGCTGAGTTTCCCTTTGCTTCAGGCACTAGAAGATTCCAATGAATTCTTGTCAGGAGTCCTCCACGAGTGGTAACGATGACTGATGGGTTTTCAGCTCACACACGTTGCTGTGAGGAGGAACATGGAAAGAGAGAGGGAGGAATAAGCCGTTCCATCTCAGCAAAGTTACAGTTTTTCCCTCTGAGTTGAGTCACACATGTTATCAGACCCCCCAACTGGACAATGTGAGGTCTCCTGGAACATTGTCTGAACTGTATGACTCCATCACATTCCCTGCTCTATGTAGGTGCATAATTGCTGCTGTCGTACACAAAGCCATTTCTTCAGCAACAAATGGAACCACTTGATTTGAAGATATGTTTATGTGCGCCATTGTAATTTGAAAATAGAAAGTTTAATATCTTCACAATATCTGTGTTAAGATTAAGCGTCTTATTCTTAAATTACTTCCCCAGTTTTATTCTCCCAGGCAAGAGGAAATATCCATCAGGCATTCACCAGCTACGTTCTCCTCAAGATATTATATGAACAATAAGAACATTTCTCGTTCTCAGGCCTAAACTGTTAACCCTTCATAACATAAGGCCTTCATCCCAGCACTGAGTAGAAAGTAACATCTTTAAAAAAGTTTCAAAAGCAATTGTGTGTTTTTGTTTTCAGTTTAGGGGATCAAAACTGCAAACAGTGTATCAGATGTGGTCTCAGCAATGCCCTGTACTGATGCAAAGAAATATCCCTCAGATCATACCCAAAACTCTTTGCAAAAAAAAAGCATCAATCCATTTACCTTCCAAATCACTTCCTGCATCTTCAGACTAACTTCATATGATCATGTATCAGGTATTCAAATACCACTGTACCACTGAGTTCTGCATTCTCTCTCAAGTTATATAATTTACTGTTGTTTTATCCTTTCCCCAAAACACAAACTTCCCATCACCCACATCGTACTATTTTTTGCTGAAGTTTTGCTCACTAACCTCCCCTGTCTGTATACCATTGCAGACTCTCTGCCTCCACTTGACATCTTTTTGAATGATTATTCTGGTGTCTTAGCAAATTGAGCTCCAATCCAATCAACCCCTCATCCAAATCGTTTATCTAGATTGTAAATAGTTGATAACCTCACACTGATCCTTAAGGTACTCCACTAAGTTACAGTTTTCCAATCTGAAAATGAGTAGTAACGCTGTATTTCCTGGTCCCTTGTTCCTGTATAGCAAACTAGAAAGGTTATGTGGCCTCCTCTTGTGGTGTGTAATGTACTTAAAGGGTTGAATACTTCATTCTATTCCTGCATAAATACTAAGAGGGGCAGAATTGTCTCCTTCTGTCTCAATTTAGTGATTCTGACTGGCTGAATGGGCTCTTCCTTTACCTGTGTAATAGCCTCAAGGGGTGAATTGAGAGAACAACACATGGGTTAGGAGCAGCAGTGGGCCTGCTGTTCATTTGAGAAAGATCATGGCTGATCTGATTGTGGCTGAACACCTCTTTCCTGCCTATTCCCAATAAACACTGATTCCCTTGTCCATCGAAAATCAGTTGAGCTCAGCCTTGAATATCTTCAATGACACAGTATTCACTGTTTGCTGGGGATGAGACCACAGACAGCACAACCCTAAGGAGAAAAAAAATCCTTATCTCAATAGGAGACCCCTTAATTTTAACAGCAAGTTATGTCCTCTTTTGAGAAATAAGGGCACAACATGTAGGAAGAGATGTAGACCATTCAGCCCCTCAAACCTATTCCACATTCTTATTAGCTCTGTTAAGTAATGTATTAATCAAACTCAGCTTCCACTGCTTTCTTGGGAAAATATTCCTGATACCTTATGACCATAGAGCGTAAGAAATTGGAGCAGAATTAGGCCATTCAACCCATCGAGTCTGCACTGCTGTTCAATCATGGCCGACATGTTTTTCAACCTCATTTTCCTTCCTTCTCACCGTAATCCTTGATCCCCTTACTAATCAAAACTTATCTATCTCTATCCTAAACATGGTACTGCGTCTGTGTCTCTGTATGTTTGTGTGTGTGTGTATGTGTTTCTGCTTAATAGCAAGAGACAGGGTTGTCATGGAGGATTGTTTTTCGGACTGCAGGCCCGTGACCAGTGGTATGCCACAGAGATTGGTGCTGGATCCACTTTTGCTTGTCATTTATATGAATGATTTAGGTGAGAATTACAGAAGGCATGATTAGTAAGTTTGTGGATGACACCAAGATTGGTTATATAGTGGACTGTGAAGAAGGTTATCTAAGTTTACAGAGAGATGTTGATCAATTGGATCAATGAATCATAGAGTCACACAGGGATGGAAACAGACCTTTTGGTCCAACTCATCCATGCCAACCAGATATCCTAAATTAATCTATTCCCCTCTGCCAACAATTGGTCCATATCGTTCTAAACCTTCCTATTCATGTACCCATCCAGATGCCTTTTAAATGTTGTAATTGTACCAGCCTTCACCATTTCCACTGGTAGCTCATTCCATACACGCACCACCTTCTGCGTGAAAATGTTGCTGATTAGGTCCAGTTTAAATCTTTCCCCTCTCACCTTAAACCTATGACCTCTAGTTTTGAACTCCCCTAACGTGGGAAAAGAAATTGACTATTCACCCTATCCTTGCCCCTCATCATTACAAACCTCTATAAGGTGAAAATTTTACTCCAGTCAACACGAATGGCTGCGCTTTCTGTCATCCTGGGCCTAAATTCTGAAATTCAATACTGATACCTCTTCCTTCTCAATCAAGTCACAATTCTAAAATAATTTTCATCAGCTTGTTCATACATATTATGAAACATCTCTGTGGAATTTTAATCTAAACCTTTTGCCCAGAGATAGGGGCACTGCTACCACACAGCCCCTAAAGCTGCAACATTATTCTCCTATGTGTTTGTTCATCAGCCTGTTCTGACATGCTGTGACACCTCTCTGTACAGGCAGGACTTGAATCCAGACCTTTTGGTCCAGAGGTAGGGATACTACCACAATTTCAGGGACTGGAATTGAATCCAGACTTCTAGCTCAGAGGTATTGGCACTACTCACTACACAAGAGTTATGCCATGCTGAGATTTGGGTCACATTTTAAGTGCCAGATTTCCACTCTGTACAGATTTCTTAAATTCTGGTTAACTAAACTGAATTACACAGAGGGCATTTCTCATTGTTTAACAGATGCAAGATATTTGCCACAAGTATGGGATGTTGAATGCATGTGATCTGCTAATCGAGACAAACTATTAACATCTTTAATTTCTTGGCTATGATTTCCAGCTTACATGGCTATTATCTGTAGACGGCAATATTAGGGAACACACTCTGCGCCATGAAGGATCACAAATAGATATTAGTACTGAACACCAGAGACAACAAAAGAGCATAATTTCTGACCCAAAAACACTAATCACTATTTCCCACTTCTAATGTGTGACTGCCCTCTTCCAAAAACCATTAAACGGTACAAGGCAACTGTTTACTTTCCAACCTGTCCTCACCACTGCCTGGGTCTGCAATCTACACCCCACCTCCTCCTGCCTGAGCAAGACAAACCAAGCTCAGGGTCTTTGTGAAAATCAAGGCCAGACTTTGTAGGCATTCTGGAGAGGAGAGGGTCTTACAGAATGGAAAGCAGAATGTTGGGGACAGTACTATCACTCACTGGGCTGTGGTGTGGCAGATGGTGTTTAACTTGGGTAAATGCAAGTTATTGCATTTTGGTTAAAACAAACAAGGGCAGGACTTCTACAATGGCATGTATTAGCTCTAGAAATACCACAGTTATCCAAGTAACGTTTGGAGCGATCAAAGGAACCATAACAGATTTAGTGAGCCATTTGCAGTTTCACTGTACCAGCCGTGTGTACTTAGACATGCATGGCTTAATCTTTGAGACAAGCATATGCTACTGGCAGGATCAACCGGGTAGCCGAACTGACACAGAGATGAGCGGGTGAGTAAACCAGTGCAGCAGTCGCAGGTAGAGCTGCCAACGACGAAGCGCAATACCTCAGGAGGCTACGGCAGAGGGAGGCACGAAGCACGCGCCAGCCTCACACACAAAGCACTGTACCACCCCGAACACACCGCCACATGCACGACCGACCGCTCCCTTTTTTTGAGCAAAACTCATGGGAGGACGGAAGGACTGCGACCCTGCCTTCAGGTGGGACAGAGGGGCAACAGGGTGAAGTTTCTGCCACAAGTAGACAGGGTGGTTAGAAAGGCACTTCGCATGCTTGCTTTCATTGCTCAAATCTTCGAGTATATGAGTTGGGAAGTCATGTTGAGGTTGGTGAGGCCTTCTGCTCATATCTCATGGGCAACATCAATCGGAGAAAACTGCTCTGCATCTCCAAAGACATTGTTTGAAGAATGAAACAACTGTACAACCTGAGAGATTCACAGCCTGTGATACTTTCTCCAAAAACAATCTGCCGTTTATGTAGGGCAAGAGAGTCTCTGAGCGTTAGATTCATTACTTTTTAATTTACTCATTCATTCAAACTTGCCTCCGGTGAGTCCCACTGCAGCCAGAGATAGACACACAGAGACACATATGGAGACACACATCAACATCACCATTGTATCACTTTAAACAGAAGCAGGACAGGCAGAGGGAAAGGGGGAAGGGGGATAACCCCATTTCAATGTCACCCCCAAAACAACAGAGAGCCCACAGCACAGCGACACAAGCACAAAGGCACACACAGACATACAGACACACAATAATACACACACTCAGACGCAGTAGCTCCCACGCACACACAGTTACCAACACACAGTTCGACAAAGACAGATACACACACAGTTACAGAGAGACACACACATTTATACATACACACACATACACGTAGATACAGAGACACACACAGACACATTTATACACACAGAAACACTCACAGATTTATACACATATATACACACAGACATGGAGGCACACAGAGAAACATGTATACACTCATTCATACACGCATATTTATGCACATATATATACACAGACACAGAGACTTATACACACACATATATATACATAGTAATAGAGACACACATAGATACATTTATACACACACATGTACACAGACATACAAAGACAGAATCGCATAGATAGACACAGACACACACTGAGGCACAGACATACAAACACACTGACACACACACAGACAGACACACTAACACACGCACATACAGACACAGAAACACATGCACAGAAACACAACAACAATCATATAATTCCCAACTTTTCCTGATGAAACGTCAGTGAGAAAGTGGGATAGTGCTGTGATGTCCCTCAGCTATTGTCAGGGAGGAGGTGAATGTGTTTAATAAACTCATGATCATTTACTTGTACAATGAACAAATGTCCACTCATATAACAGATCAATGTGATCACTTGATGTCCATCTGTGAAATTGATTGATGTTCATTCTTAGAAACTCATTAAAAGTAAACTCACTAACATTACTGATTAAGTTCAGTCCCACTCACATCTTGGGTTGGTCTGTGTGAAAATATTGTGTTCCCTTGTGGCATATACCTGTGTTCCATGGTTGCAGAAGACTGTGTTTACTTGTCTCAATGAAAGTGTGTTGAAAATGGTTTGAATTTGCAGCTTTGTCTCTGTCTGGATTTCAGGCCTGGGGCCTGTGTGTGTGTGTGTGCATGTATGAGAGAGACAGCGAGAGAAGCAGTCTGTATGAGAGTCTGTGTGTGTGTATGCGTGAAGGAGTGTGAGACAGAAAATGCGTGAGGGGGAAGGAAGGGACAGATGGGAGTCATTGGACTGTACTTTTGAGTTGCTGCTTTCTCTCACACCTGCTCCCTTCCTCCTTTAATTCCAAAAAGAAGTTTCTTGGTTTGCTCCGTACCCAGGGAAGTGTGTTCCAGGTAGTCGGAGCTGGGAACTGACTGGATGAACTGGGATTTAGAAGGAGAGAAGGGTTTTTGCAACAGATCTGGTGGTTTATAAACCAGGTCTTGGCAGCCATACTTCCTTTTGCCATGTGAATGGAGCCAGGAGGTGAGTATCACAGGGTTTCTGTATGTGTGTGTGTGTGTGTGTGTGTGTGTGTGTGTGTGTGTGAGTGAGAGTGAGAGAGAGAGAGAGAGTGTGTGGGTATTGCTGGAATCTCAATGCCAGTTTTGAATTTTTACTACTCGCTCCCTGAAGCAGCTCCAGGCTGAAGTAAACTCCAGGAGCAGGGTCTGTCTCTCATGGGAGAGGCAGAGTATCAGAAATCATTGAGAGAAGACAGCGCTGGGGCCCACAGCAATGGTGAGTATCATCGCTTCAGACTGTGTCTTTCCTGAACTCCTATCTGTCTCTGACTGACTCTCTCTGCCTTTTGATCTCTCCCTTCTTGCTTTGTGTCCCTATCTCTTTTTCTTAAAGTCTCTCTTGTTATTTCTCCCTCCGTCTTTGTGTCTTTCTTTTTCTCTCTCTGTGTCTCTGTCTCTCTCACACAGTCAACTCTTGTATCTCTTTATTTCATTCTCCCTCTCTTTACGTCCACTCCATCTCTCTCTCTCTGTCTCTCTTCCTCCATCCATCTATGTCTGTCTCTTTTCACTCTGGCCCTCTTTCTTTTGCCCCCTTCACCCCCAGAATTTGGTCTCCATTGCCAAAAATGATCCTCGTCAATATGCCCCTAGAATGTTGTGTCACCCGATTTTGAGCTCCCATATACCCCCTCATTGCACACCCTCCCCCTCCTCCATTATCTCTTCCCCCAGATATTCACTCAACACTTTTCACTGCCTCCCGGTTTTGCCCCTCTCTTTACTCCCCCAGATGTATGTCCCACCCTCACATGATTGTACCCCATCCCCAAAACTTGCACCCCCAAAACAATATTGCCCACCCTCAGATATTGCACTCCCCTGCACAAATATTTTACCCCCTGCCCACCAAACATTGTTCTCTTGAATATTGTGTTTCCTCCACTTCAATTCCCGCAAATATTGCCCCCAAAGTTCACCCTCCATCCCAATTTTACAAACCCCACTTTGTGTCCTGCCAATTATTGCACCCACAAAATTTTGCCTGCCTTTTAAACATTCCCTGCCCTGAGTTTTACCCAACCAATATTTTGCCCCTCACAAAGTTTTCAGCCTCTCACTTTCTAATCGCCTGCCTATACAGCTTCACCCTCCCAGTTCCTCCGTGACCCCTCACTATATATAAATGCCCTTCTGTATCTTCCTCTGTATATAATACCTCTATCTCCCCTCATCCTCACTGAGTTTCTGACCCCAGACCCAGGGGCTAGAAGGCACAGGGAGCACGGCCAGAGTCTCACTGGCCTTTTCACTGACTACCTTAGTGCACAGCAAGATCCCAGTCCCCAGGCAGACCCCCCCACCTCACCGAGAAAGGTGCCTTATCTAACAAACCCATTCACATTTCAGTTTAGAGAGAGCAGAGGGTGGGGTAGAACTCAGGTGTGTTGGGGAACAGGAAGATCCCACTGTATTATCCATGGTGACTGGGTGAAAGACAGAGAGGGGGAGAGAGCGAGAGGGACAGACAGAACAAGGAAGAGAAAAGCCTTGGGGACAGAGGGACGGACAGAGGGAGGATCCCACTGCAATAAGTACTCAGCCCCTTCCCCTCACTCTGGACTGAGTCCAAATCTGCCCCCAGAGAAAGTGACAGAAGGATAGAGAAACACAGGCAGACGGTGAGTGAAACCCTCAGGGAGAGAGAAAGAAGGGTAGAAGGGGAGAGAGAAATCTAGGAGGAGAGACACAGAAAGATCCCAGGGAGAGAGACCATGCAGGACAGAGGCTGGTTGACAGACAGATAGAAAGGGGGACAGAAAGACCCAAGACAGAGATGGAAGGACAGACAAGAGAGAAACAGTGACCGAGAGGGTGAGAGACAGGATGGACAGAGACAGATATAGAAAGAGAGAGAGAACAACAGTCAGGGAGAGAGACAGAGGGAGTAAAGAGCAAACGATCCCATGGTGAGAGACCTGAAGAGAAAACCTGGGGGAGAGACAGAGAGAGAGACAACAATAAACCCACAGGGGAGAGGTAGAAGGACAGAGAGAAAGAGAGAGAAATCCCATTGATAACAAGAAAAAGGGCAGAGAGAGAGGGGGGAAAATGTAAACCCGGGGTAGAGAGAAGACTGATAGAAATCTCAGTGAGAGAACAAGAAAGGATAGATGGAGAGAGAGTGAGAGACAGAAATACAGAGAGAAATTGAAGGAGAGAACAGCAGACAGATACCATTGAGAGAGAGTGATGGAGAGACAGAGAGAGGGGGTTGCAGACAAAATGCCCCTAAGGCAGGAACAGCAAAACCCTTCTGGGAGAGACAGGCAGCTAGGAATATGGAGGCAGAGACAGGGAGGCAATGGAATCTATGGGATCAGACTGCGTAGCAGCCCCCTTTTTGCCCCTTTGTCTCCCCCATTCCCCAGCCCAGAGCTCATATCCTTGTGGTTCCAACCCCAGAGATAGCCTGAGCTCCACAATTCTTTTCCCCGCGAGTACGTGAGTCTGTAAATGAACGACAAGGAGATGGAATGATTTATTATAATTCTCTCGGTCTCTCTCTCGTTCCAGCTCTTGTCTGAGGACTCCTCACGGCGGAACAATTTGATTCTCTGTCTCTGCATCATCCCAAGTTTCAGCTCCCGGATCAAGTCTCCTCTGAGGTAGGGATGTGGAAAGACTGAGAGAGAAATGAAAGTTCATTAAAATTTTTTAAAAATTTAGCACCAAAAACACAGCAAGTTCCCACTGATGGCTGAACTTCCAGAATCTGAAACTTCTGTCCTCCCCAGCACAGCAAGATCCCACTGCTGGCTTGAATTTCCACAACGTGACACTCCTCCCACCTCAGCACATCCCTGATGTTAAATTCACCGAACGGGGAATAGGATGGTGTCTCAAACTGTCTCAGGACTATCCCAATGTTTCTGTCTGAAGGGAAGGGCATGAGAAATATTTACTCCAGAGGCTGGGATTCACATCCCCACAACACCCCATCCCCTCTGTCAGAGTCTGTGCATCTCCCTCTGTGTGCCCAAGCTTCAGTCGCTCAAAAATCCGCCCGGAGAAACAGAGAGAGAGAGAGGGAGGCGGAAATTGATCAGATCAAAGCCAAGATGTTTTGAAACAAATATGAAGAGAAACAAAATGTGATCCCATCGCTCACTGACTTCCAAAATCTCCCCAATTTATCAGCACTTTCCGCTGATTTTAAACCCAGAAAATAGGAACAGATTTCAATTGGGATCAACGGGCAAATGCTTTCTGACTGCCCTCAGGGTTTACTTTCTGAGAGGCTGGACAATGACTCAGTGGTGGGGAGTCACTCCCCAGACCCTGTGTCTCTTGCTCCCACTCTTCCTCGCTTTCTCTTCCCTCCCTCCGTGTTTAACTTGCCCCCTCCAATTGGTTCACTGACACTCCGGGGCGGGGTGTGTGGAGTTAAAAAAAAGACAAGACCACAGCCCCCTGTCCCACTGTCATTCAATGGGCGCAGCTCCCATGCCCACTCCGTCCGACATTGATGCTGTTTCTTCAGAACATCTTGGGGTGAGGGTGAGGGGCTGACAAGAGGTGGTGGATGGTTGGGGTCTGGGCGGGTGGGGCAAAGGAGAGACGATACACCGCACCCACTGTCACACCGTCGGCAAACTCAGCCCGGGGCCCCATGGACATGCTCGCGCCGCGTGAGGGCAACCCGCAGGCCCAGACAGTGCACAGCAAGATCCCACAGACAGCCATATGATTCCCTCATCACACTGTCACAGCCCACCACTCCATTGCCCCCAAAATAGAGGGGCTGACATAGGAATGAAGGACATTCTGCACAGCATGATCCTACCAGCTGTTCCCGCCAGCACCCCCTCACACTGAAGGACAGTGAAGGTTTGATGGAGGGGATTAATCCCTGCCTTTCCTCACTCTCCTTTTCTTTCTCCATCTCTTTTTTCTCCCCACACTCTCTCCGATTTAAGCCTCTGTCTCGGAAATGTTTTCACTCTTGTCATTTTGTAAGCCTAATCCTGTCACATTGTAAGATTGATGTTTTAAAATGATGGGACTCCTTTTTAAAAACAAATCACCCCCTCCGTCCCAGGATTTAATTTTTGTGGATGGCCCTTTCTAGAAGGAAGTGATTGGAGCTGGGCAGTGACGAGATATTGGAGGCCACCATTCTCTCCCCCACCATCTCCCAGATCCTGTCTCCCTTTCCTAGCCCAGCTACAAAGACATATCTTGTCCCTCTATCACTCTCTCCCGTCCACACACTCTCTCTCTCTTTATCTACATCTGTGATTTTTACCCTGTTGTCTCAAAAAATCACCTTATGCTGCAAAATATTTCTATGTCCCTACTTCAAATAACGACGAGTCACATTGCCGTGTGTGAGATGTTTCTATTTATAGGAAAAATCAACAAAAGGAAGCTGCAGAGAGTTCAGGAAAGAAGACAAAGAGAGAAAGACAGAGATCCCCTCCCAGGTACTCAGGGAATTGAATTCAAATGGCCAACCTGCATCTTATTTATGCAACTACCAAATTTTATCATCCTGGCCTACACACATCACACATTACTCTGCCGTGAGGATGAGTCTTTGGAGAGAGTTTCACATTTAGGGCTTTAATTTCCTCTTTGGCGACTCCTGTCCATCAGATATATACTGGGAAGAGGGTTAACATGTTTGTGTCAAATCCCAAGGCCCTGGTTACTTTAACTCCAGGCTTCAAACCTTTTTTAAAAACAATAGGGCCACAATCTGGCAAGACCAATTAACCAAAGGCCCCTAAAAACCAGGGCCCCATAGGAAATCAAACTTCAGGATAATAAACAGACACAACCCGCATGGGTCCCGGGTGGTGCAGCCTGTCGAACAGGCCTCAGGATCGTGTTCCCCTCTGGAGAAAGCCCTTGTTCTAGGGTCTCCTGGGCCCTAAACACTCCCTCTTTGGATCTTCAAAAAAAATCCCTTGGGAGAAAAAAGAGACAGCATTAGCTGAAAGGTAAAGGAGGAAAAACTCAATGGAGAGATAGAATAGCAAGATTCTAGGTTTTCCTCTCTGTCACACAGACAATCCCTCTGCAATATCCAAACACAAACATATCTGGCGATGAGTTGAGTTTTCATGCCAGGCTCTTTGGAAAACTTTGAAATGACGGGTTAGCTGATTAAAACAGTGACTGTCTGCAATGATGGCATTGGAGCAATTGATACAGAACAAGATCCCACATGCAGCAATGCATTAGCAGCCAGATAATCTGATTCTTTTTGTTTTCCTTCTGTGATGCTGGTTCAGTTTAATTATTTCCTGTGAACTCAGAATCTGACATTACACCTAATTCACAATCTAAAATGCCTCTCTATCGCTCTCCTGTTTCCCCTGCTTTCAATTCTTCAAATCTTTCTCTCACAGTCACATTTTGTCATCCTGCCCCACTCCATAACCCACATTAAACCTCAGGGTCATAAAGAGATACAATTCATGTGAACTGCCAACAGAATGCAGAGTCGAATAGGCCTCAGTCCAATACTCCCCCGCTGTTGAGGTTATTCTTATTCAAGGCTTTCCTGGCCCCAGACATTTTGGATCTTCATATTGCAGCTTTCTAAACAAAAGTTCCTTGGGATAAAAGAAAAAAGATTAGTTGAAAGAGGGACCGAGAGCATTTTCCAGCAAAATTACACAGCAAGAGCCCAGAAGTATCTGCATGCCCCCACCTCTATGCGTGGCAAGACATCATAGTAACATCAAAATACAGCACAAATCATATGACAGCAGTTCAGACAGGGAGAACTGCTCACTCTCTCAACAGAGAAAGAGAACAAGGTTTGAGAATGAATCTGACAAATTTGGGGCAGCATAGTGGCTCAGTGGTTAGCACTGCTTCCTCACAGCACCAGGGACTTGATTTCAATTCCACCCTTGGGTGACTGTCTGCGTGGAGTTTGCACGTTCTCCCTGTGTCTGCATGGGTTTCCTATAGGTGCTCCAGTTTTCTCCCACAGTCCAAAGATGTGCAGGCTAGGTGTATTGGCCATGCTAAATTGCCTGTAGTGTTCAGGGCTGTGTAGATTGTGGGGGGGGGGGGGGGGGGGGTTGTGGTTCTGGATGGGCTCCTCTGTGGGTCAGTGTGGACTTGTTGGGCTGAAGGGCCTGTTTCTACACTGTAGGGATTCTATGATCTATGATAAATTTCTTGTCCAAATTTATTCTCAGTGAGGAGTTTGCTGATTCCACCTATGACATAGTGCAATATCTCAGTCTGCTCCCTGGGGAGGCCTCTGTGTGATTGTGATGTTACTTGCAGGACAGGAGCCTTGTTGGATCTTCCTGGCCACTGAGATGTTAATTCTAAGGCAGCAAAGCTTTACCATTCCTTGTTTATCTAAAATCTCTTTAAAGCCTTATTATAGTTACGTCAGCGCAGTTTGAAAATATTAAACATTGGTCCCACTCTAGCACATAAGAGCCCGACCATGGACACCCTGAGATACAAGACTGGGAAGATAGTGAGAATACTTGCTGAGGATCTCTTGGGTTTTTCTGCTGTCAGTGTGGCTCCCAGAATCAAACTTTCTCTCTCTTTCTGTCTCTTCTGAATCTGTCTGTCTCTTCTGTCCCTGTGTCTCCATGCCTACATGCAGCCATTTCTAGCTTGACTTTCAAATCTTTATTTCCCCTCCCCCTGACAAATATATCAGCAGAGTTTGAGAATTTAAAACACTGTCACAGGCCTGCCTCTCAAATACCCACATTTCCCCACTACCCTCCCAATTCACCCCAGTACAGGAATGGGAAGAACGTGGGGTCACAGATTTTGTCAGGGTGATAGTCAGTGAGGTTCTGAGCTCAAGTATTATGGCTGAAGTGTGTTTGTGTATGTGTATGTGACTGTGTGAGAGAGAGCGAGATGGACTCTATGACTGTGTGTGAGAGGGAAAGAGAGAGGGACACTGTGCCTGTGTGTATATGTTTGTGTTGAGAGAGAGAGAAACTGCCTGTGTGTGAAGGAGAGATAGCCCATACCTGTGTATGTGTGTGAGAGGGACCATACCGGTGTGTGTGTGTGTCCATCGGAATGCCCAGTTTGTTACAATGATTCCATGACATAACTTCATAATGTGACTGTCTATAAACCAAGTGTTTATGTCCCTGCTCCAGTAATGATCCTTTAAACTTACTCAGTCCTCACACTCAATCACACATTATCTTGCACTCTACATTCATTCCTTCACACACATGCACACTCTCACACTTGTCCATGCAGACATCCACACTGATTGGCACACATATTTACACGTACACAAAGTAACTCACAATACATGGCTCACATTGTTACCGACAAATGCACGCTCAAACAATTTCATATCAGGACTGCACACATACTCACATACCTAGAAACTCTGACACACAGAGTCACACTACCTTACACATACATACATTGTTGCTCACACACAAACACACTATCTGCACATACACTCAGAATCAGGAACACCGACTGTCACAGTCTCTCATTCACACTCTTGCACACACATTATCACGCACTCATACTCTATGTTCACACACATGTTTGCACATGCTCCCACATACACTCTCATTCACACACACTCTCACACTCCAAAGTCTCACATTCAGTCACACGCTCGTACACACTCGGACACATACATTTGCACACACACTCTCTCTCTCTTGCACACCCTTACACAATCTTGCACATACATTCACAATCTTGCAGGGGCACACCCTCTCTTATACAATCTCTTTCATTCTGTCTCTCTCACTCCCTGTCACACACTCACTTACATTCTCTCATATGCACTCTCTCTTGCAACACTCACTCACTCTCGTACACACTCTTGCACATGCTTTCGCATACAATCTCTCGTGCACATTGATTCATACTCACATATTCTCTCATATACATACTTGTGCACAGCCTCTCATGCACACACACTTGTACACACTCTCTCGCAGATGCTCTTTCTCTCTCACGGACACTTTCTCTGTTGGATGCCCTCTCTCTCAGGCACCCTCTCTCCTAACTTGACTGACTTTTCTGAAGAAGTAAGAAAGGGAATAGATGAGGGCAGAGCAGTGGATGTGATCAATATTGACTTCAGTAAGGTGTCCGACAGGGTTCCTCATACTAGACTAGTTAGCAAGGTTAGATCACATGGAATACAGGGAGAAAAAGCTAATTGGATACAGAACTGGCTTAAAGGTAGAAGACAGAAGGTGGTGGTGGAGGGTTGATTTTCAGACTGGAGGCCTGTGACCAGCAGTGTGCCACAAGGATTGGTACTGGGTCCTCTGCATTTTGTCATTTATATAAACGATTGGATGCGAACACAAGGTTATGCTTAGTAAATTTGCAGATGACACTAAAATTGAAGGTGTAGTGGACAGTGAAGATTACCTCAGAGTACAATTGGATCTTGATCAGATGGGCCAATAGGCCGAGGTGTGGCAGATGGTGTTTACTTTTGATGAATGTGAGGTCCTGCATTTTGGAAAGGCAAATCAGGGCAGGACTTATACACTTAACAGTAAGGCCCTGGAGGGTGTTGCTGAACAAAGAGACCTTGGAGTGTAGCTTCATAATTCCTTGAAAGTGGAGTTTCAGGTAGATAGGATAGTGAAGAAGGCATTTGGTATGTTTGCCTTTATTGTTCGGTGCACTGAGTACAGGAGTTAGGAGGTCATCTTGCAGCTGTATGGGACATCGGTTCAGCCACTTTTTCAGTATTGCATGAAATTCTGGTCTCCGTGCTATAGGAAAGATGTTGCGAAACTGGAAAGTTTTATGAAAATGTTGCCAGGGTTGGAAGGTTTGAGCTATAGGGAAAGGCTGAATAGACTGGGTTTATTCTCCCTGGAGTGTTGGAGGCTGAGGATGACCTTACAAAGGTTTATAAAATCACAAGGGGCATGGTTAGGGTAAATGGGCAAAGTCTTTTTCCTAGGATGGGGAGTCCAAAACTAGAGGGCATAGGTTTAAATGAGAGGGTAAAGCTATAAAGGGGACCTAATGGGCAACTTTTTCACACAGAGGGTTGTGCGTCGATGGAATGAGCTATCAGAGGAAGCTGAGGAGGCTGGTAAGATTACAACATTTAAAAGGGATCTGGATGGGTATTTGAATAGGAAGAGTTGAGAGAGATATGGGCCAAATGCTGGCAAATGGGCCTAGATTTATATAGAATATCTGGTCGGCATGGACGAGTTGGACCAAAGAAGTTTTGTGTTTCCTTGCTGTATATCTCTACGACTCTCTCAAACACTCTCTCTCTAGAACAGCCTCTCTCTCTTATACTCTCATGCTTTTACAGATTCTCTTGTACATACTCTCTCTTGCACTCTTACACACACACACTTACACTCACTCTCTCGCACACAAACACTCTCAGAGACTCTTACATGGACACTCTTAGACATGCACACACACCCTCTTGCACATGTACACAAACACAGATTCACATACTCGTACACATGCGCTCTCTTGGACACTCTGTGTGACACACATTCTCTCAGGCATTCTCTCTCACACTCTCACAATGGTGCACATATGCACTCTTACACACAGCCTCTTGCACATGTACACACTCGCTCTTGTGCTCCCCAATGTCCTGAGAGGGCCCAGACATCTGGAAGGTTGGTCTTTGATTGGAGATGGTAATCAGTGAAATCTTTCAGACACTGTATTCTGCATTTTACAACAAGATGAATTCAGCGTAGAAGAAAAAGCTCAATATTTTATTGTTAACACATTCGTTTTGAGAACGGTTAAATCATGGAAAAATGTCGCAGATGGTGCTTTTTAAAGGGGACATTGCAGCTTCATAAGTCAACAACGTCTCCAGAAAATTAAATTCCAGCCAGTTAGAGGGTTGTTAACTTCAGAAGAAACAATCGTCAGAAGATCAACCCTGAGTCTGCTTAACACCAGCAATAACAGGAAAATCCAAACATGAATCTGCTGGTGTGTTAAAAGGTTTGATGAATCCCTTCCCACACACACAGCAGGTGAATGGTCTCTATCCAATGTGTGCTGTGATGAGTTGAGTCTGAACTTCAGACACTGCATGACTTCAGGGAAGGGGAGAGTTACCTGGATATTGTGTTCCATGAGAGAGTCATACACAGCAGGTTAAGTCGTTCAAATTTGGCCAGTGATTATGGTCAGGGACAAGAGGCATGATGTGTCATTTGTCTGGTTCCAAGGTAAGAAAAATCTTGAACCAGCTTGAAAGGATGTTGGCGTCAGGGTGGTTGGGATTCCAATGTTGTTGCCCATGTGGGGACCAACAACAATGGCAACAGTAGGGAAGAGATTCTGTTTGGGGACTATTGGGAATTACATAACACAATCTCAAGGGATTAATCTCTGCATTATTACCTCAGCTGTGTTCAAATTGTCATTGAAATTAGAAAAGCAGAGAAGTAAACAAGAGGCTAAAGGAGTGGTGCAGGAAAGAGGCGTTCCATTTCATGGAGCACATTTCTCCACATGTACAAATGAAATCTTTGAGAGTTTGGAAACAGCTGTCTAACAGCATGGATGTTGTTGCTGGTTAACTCTGATCAAACTCCTGTATTCACTTGTGAATTTGCTCATGTTTCTGCAGATGTGATTCCAGACCCACTCCCAGCAACTCCACGCACACCGTCCAAAACCTGAATGACTTTTTTGGACTTTTTCTTAAATCATACCCTTGTCTTGAACAGTCACTGGGGATTGAGGATGATTTTCTTTCACTCTAGTGTTGTGGGCCCTGAAGTGATTAAATAGTTCAATATGGGTTCCACAATCCCTGACATTGGCGAGGCAGGTGGTATTTCATGTCGTGAGTGGCTGGGATGGACAGGTTTTCATTTGCTTTTCCATATGTTAACATGTATTCTTCATCTGGAACTGTTTTCAGCTGACGTTGCCCAGTGGATGAAAAAATATGAGGGACCATAGATAGATCCTTGAAGGACACCCTAGGAATCAAGTTCAGGCAATCAGAAGATAAGCATTGACGTGGCAGTATTTAGATAGGAGAGAAATGGAGAATGATACGAGTTGAGGTTCATAGAAGAACTTCAGAGGCAGTTTTGCGTGGTAAACTCGGGGAAGGGAGGGATGCGGCAGAGGTAACTGATCAGGTGCTCTCACTCTGAATGACAAAGTCCGTTAGCTCCTCACTTGTTTTCAGCCTTGAGGATGGAGAAGATGGGGAAAGCTCTTCAACTTGGAACAGGAATGGACCATTTGGCCCCTGAGCCTGCTCCACCATTCCATTAGATCATAACTGATCATTTCTTTCCTGCAGTATTCCCATTTCTCATTATGTCATTCACCTTCAGAAATCTATTGCTTCATGACTGAACATCTTCAATGATTGAGCTTCCATGAACCTCTGGGTCCAGAATTCCATCGGAGTGAAAAGTTCCTCCTCATCCTGGTCTTAAATGGCATACCCCTTATTTACAGACTATGTCTCCTGGTTCTAAACTCAACAGCAAAGACAGAAATCCAATCAACATCCATACTGTAAGAATTTCTGAGGTTTCATTGAAATCATTGCTCATTCTCCAAATAATATTATCCCAGTTGATGGTAATACTGCACAAGTTAAATCTCAGAGTGAAACCTGGCTTGATAAATCACACACTTTATTTTTGAAATTTAGTTCAGATAATAGCTAGTCACTGGACATATTCATATAAGACTGCCAATGTTTGTTCATGAAAACAACACAAGTTTATTGCAGTAAAGAGAAAACAGGCTCTGTCTGTACGTGACAATTTTGAAAGATATTAACATAAACAGCTATTGAATCCATTTTCCCAGCAATATTCTTTACAAATGCTCAATTTCAGTGAAGTATTGCTCCTATAATTTTTATTCATTCACAGGATGGGGGTGTTGCTGGCTCTGCTAGCATTTATTGCCAAACCATAATTGCCCAGTAGAAAGTGGTGGGGAGCTGCCTTCTTGAGTGTTTGCTGTCCATAGGGTATCGGAGCACCCACAGTGCTATTAGGAACAGAGTTCCATATTATTGACGCAGTGATCCTGAAAGAAGGTGATTTTGTTCCAAGTCACAGTGCATATGCTTTGAGAGAGAAGTTGCATTAAGTGTTGTTCCCATGCATCCACGGCCTTTCTCAATTTTCAAAGTCATCAGAAGGTTGTTTTGGAGGAATTACTGTTGTGCACCTTAGAGATGGCACATACTTCTTCAACTGTGCATCAGTGATGATGGAGTGAATGTTGAAGTTGATAGTTGGGTACCAAAATGCTTTTGCATTTCACATACCAAGGCAATTTTTACAGTCCACCTTTACATTTGCTGTGAGCTTCTATACATCTTCTTATTTCCCCTTCCATCAGTTTTTGGGTTATCCTTTGTTGCATAATAAATTACTCCCAATCCCCTGGTTCATCGCTTTTTCTTGCAACCTTACAAACCACATCCTTTGATCTGATGTAAGCTATCAGTCCTTTGTCAGCCATAGCTGACTTATTTTTTCTCGCTGCATATTTCTGTCTTCAACAAATGCATAATTGTTGTAAACTATGCAATACTTATTCACATACTTGCTAATACATGTGTATGTTCAAATCATTTTCTGTTTTTTGCCAATCACAGACAACTTGCCATTCCATAGTTTCCATTGTTCTGACAAGACCGTAATTCCAGAATGAACTATATCACTTCCAAAACTGAAAGAACTGCAGATGCTGTAGATGAGGGACAAAAATAGATGTGAGGACTCCTCAGAACTGACAAAGGGTCACTTGATATGAAACATGAACTCTGATTTCTCTCCATAGATACTGCCAGACCTGCTGAGCTTTCCAGCAAATTCTGTTTTTGTCTCTATAGCACTTTTAAACTTGATTAAAATTCCACATTATGGTCACTATTTAATGGAGGCTCCTTAACAGCAAGGTTATTAACAACCCTTCTCTTTACAGAATTCTCAACCTGAAGCTGATATCTGAAATGCTTCAGTACAAACTGCAGAAATTGACCCTCCACAGCATTCATGCTGATTTGGTTCACCCATCTGTATGGAAATTGAAGTTACCCATTACCAGTGTAGTTTGTGTATTACAGGGACATTTGTTTTTCTGATCTTTATTCACAAGAAATTGTTCTGGATGTTAAAATAGATTCAGCAGATATGTGTTCAATGCAAAATCCAAATAATTATCTTTATCCAAAGTTTTATATCCTAAAGCTGGGCTGGAGATTTTAACATGTTTATGACCTGAATGTAAATAACAGCAAATTACAGCTCCTGATCATGGACTCGCGGCTGTCTCTGCAGGTGTACCATGAGGTGGGATTTCTGAGTGAATCCTTTACAACATTCAGTGCAGATGAACAACCTCTCTCCAGTGTGAACTCACTGGTATACAGTGAGTTGAGATGGTCATCTGAACCTAATCCAACAGTGAGTGCATCTGAATGGTCTCTCATCGGTGTGAACACCATTGATGTAGCATCAGTTCCCCAGAGCTTTTAAAAACACTTCTGTCGGTCTGGACATTTAAAAAACCTGTAATTAGAGTGAACACATTGACGTGTATCAAATCCCAGGATCTTGCATAGCACATCCCATATTTTGTGCATTTAAAAGGTGTGAATTCACTGGTGTGTCAGGAGGTGGATTTTCTGAGTGAAACCCTTCCCACACTTGGAGGGAGTGAACGGTCTCTCTTCAGTGTGAGTGCGCTGGTGTACAGTGAGACAAGGTGACCATCTGAACCTAGACCCACAAAGAAAGCACCTGATGGTCTATTGTTAGTGTGAACACATTGGTGTAACTTCAGCTCCCAGGAGCTTTTATAAAATCTCTCAGTCTGGACATTTGAAAGGTCTCTTCTCAGTGTGAACTTGCTGGTGTACCATGAGCTGGGATGACTCACAAAATCCTTTCTCACACTAAGTGCCGCTAAATGGTCTCTCCCCAGAATGAATTGGCTGGTGCGTCAACAGACTGGAGAACTAAATGAATACCTGCCCACATTCAGAACAGATGAATGACCTCTGTGAAGACGCTGGCTTAGAGTGAGTTGGGGTGATCTCTTGAACCCATTTCCATAGAGACAGCATCTGAACAGTCTCTCATCAGTGTGGATGCACTGGTGAACAGTGAGTTGAGATAATCCTTGAAGCCACAGTCAGTGCACCTGAACCATCTCTCCCCAGTGTGAACGCGCTGATGGGATATCAGCTCAGTAGAATTTTTACAGCACTTCACACAGTCTGTATACTTAAAAAGGTCTCTCCTCAGTGTGAACTCACTGGTGTTTCCACAGGGTGGATAACTGAGTGAATCCCCTCCCAAAAAGGGAGCAGATGAATGGCCTCTCCCCAATGTGAACACATTGATGAATGTTCAGCCCAGAGTGGCAACTGAATCCTTTCTTATAGTCCCGCATTTCCATGGTTTCTCCCTAATGTAACTGCATTTATAGTTCTGTAGGCCAGCTGATTGGTGTGAAGCCTATTCTGCACACAGAACATGTGTATCTGTTCTCACCACCGTGAATGGTGCTTTTTCCTTCTATGTTTAAAATTTGTTGATAGTCTGATTGTGATAAATTAGTTGACTCCATCAGATCATGGTGTTTGGTTTCAGTATCCTGACTTCAAATTCTCCTCTTTGCATATCCTATTAATTGATTTAAACAGAAAAATGGAATGAGAGGGAAGCCACGAAGACATAGGTTCAGGTTGTGAAATTATACTGACTAAACCTTGTAATACATGGGGCTAGCATTTTGGACAAGTGACCATGAAAGCTGCTGGATTGTCTTAGAAACTGAACTGAGGCTATCAGGGAAGGAGCCTGTTGTCTGCTCTGAACCTGCACTAGACAGTAGGAACTTTATGAAGCAGAGTGAGAGAGAAAAAAAGACAGACACGGTTCGGAAGTCGGAGAGGTAAGGGGCAAAAAGTGGGACACTATATATCTAAACTTGTCCAGAGATTTGACAGGATTTTCACCAGCTCAAAGACTCAGGGTAGCAAATCTATGTTAATGCCATTACCAGCAAGTTACCCTCCAAGATACGTTGTATTCACCTGTTTGACATCTAATACTGGAGGAACAGAGTCTTGCTTTAATCAATTATTAGGAGGATGAATGTTAGTGCCTTCAGTCCCTGTTATGAATTCCATTCAGCAGCCGCCAACTGAATCTCTCTCCTTGGGAACTGTCTAGCGCTGAAACAGGCTTTTCAGGACCTTGGTGCCATATTTCACCCCAAACTGAGATTCCCAAACCACATGTCCATATAATCAGTAAAACCACCTATTAGCAACTCATTATCATCACTGACTTCGCCCCACTCTCAGCTCATCTGCTTCTGAAATTCTCATGCATTCCATTATTATCTGTAGACATCAATCATAACACCTTCCCTGGAACTGAGATCACCCATCATCCTCTGCTGCCTGCCTGCTCACTCACACCAACTCTTGTTGAGCCATTCATCAAAATATTCACCGGCAGGAAGTCCGCACATGCGCATTTCTGCATCTTTACATTATAAAGATGGCGCCCCTGAATGCCGCGCTCCTTCCATGAAAAAAATGGCGGTCGTAAAGCAAGAGCTTCTTCCTTGGACAAACAAGGATCTCCTAACACGGGCCTGGAGGGTCTAATTCGGAATTTGCGACCTACAGGTGGTGTTTGTGAAGTGTCTCTGCTCCTTTCTCCCAATAAGGCTCCTACACAACGGTTTCATACCTACCCTTTCTGCCGCCGGAGAAAGTCCCTCACTGTCTGATCAAAATGACACTGCGCATGCCCCACGTACAAACCAAGCTCCGCTTGCGTCTCGGGTCCCTTCTTCACAAAGGGTCCCAACCCGAAACGTCAGCTTTCCTGAGACAACAAGGTGTAGAACTGGATGAACACAGCAGGCCAAGCAGCATCGTAGGAGCAGGAAAGCTGGCGTTTCGGGCCTAGACCCTTCTTCAGAAATGGGGGAGGGGAAGGGGGTTCTGAAATAAAGAGGGAGAGAGGGGGAGGCGGATAGAAGATGGATAGAGGAGAAGATAGGTGGAGAGGAAACAGGCAGGTCAAAGAGGCGGGGATGGAGCCAGTAAAGGTGAGTGTAGGTAGGGAGGACATAGGTCAGTCCAGGGAGGATGGACAGATCAAGGGGGCGGGATGAGGTTAGTAGGTAAGATGGGGGTGGGGCTTGAGGTGGGAGGAGGGGATAGGTGGGAGTAAGGACAGGTTAGGGAGGCGGGAACGAGCTGGGCTGGTTTTGGGATGCGTTAGGGGGAGGGGAGATTTTGAAGCTTGTGAAGTCCACATTGATACCATTGGACTGCAGGGTTCCCAAGTGGAATATGAGTTGCTGTTCCTGCAACCTTCAGGTAGCATTGTTGTGGCACTGCAGGAGGCCCAGGATTGACATGTCGTTTGTGGAATGGGAGGTGGAATTGAAATGGTTTGCGACTGGGAGGTGCAGTTGTTTAGTGCGAACTGAGCGTAGGTGTTCTGCAAAGCAGTCCCTAAACCTCCGCTTGGTTTCCCCGATGTAGAGGAGGCCACAACGGGAACAGCGGATGCAGAATACCACATTAGCAGATGTGCAGGTGAACATCTGCTTGATGTGGAAAGTCTTCTTGGGGCCTGGAATGGGGGTGAGCGGGGAGGTGTAGGGGCAGGTGTAGCACTTCCTGCGGTTGCAGGGAAAAGTGCGGGGTGTGGTGGGGCTGGAGGGGAGTGTGGAGCGGACAAGGGAGTCACAGAGAGAGTGGTCCCTCCGGAAGTTAGATAAGGGTGGACAGGGAAAAATGTCTTTGGTGGTGGGGTCAGATTGCAGATGGCGGAAGTGTCGGAGGATGATGCATTGGATCCTGAGGTTGGTGGGGTGGTACATGAGGACCAGGGGGATTCTGTTTTGGTTTTTATTGCGGGGAGGGGGCATGAGGGATGAGTTGTGGGAAATGCGGGAGACACAGTCAAGGGCGTTCTCGACCACTGAGGGGGGGAAGTTGCAGTCCTTGAAAAACGAGGACGTCTGAGATGTACAGGAGTGGAATGCCTCATGCTGGGAGCAGATGCGGCGGAGGCGAAGGAATTGAGAATAGCGGATAGCATTTTTGCAGGAAGGTGGGTGGGAGGAGATGTACTCTAGGTAGCTGTGGGAGTCAGTGGGCTTGAAATGGATATTGGTTTCTAGGTGGTTGCCGGAGATGGAGACAGAGAAGTCGAGGAAGTAGAGGTATTAGAGATGGTCCAGCTGAACTTAAGGTTGGGGTGGAAGGTGTTAGTGAAGTGGATGAAGCACGAGGCGGCACCGATACAGTCATCAATGTAATAGAGGAAGAGGTGGGGTTTAGGGCCAGTGTAGCTTTGGAAGAGAGATTGTTCCACATACCCTACAAAGAGGCAGGCATAGCTTGGGCCCATGCGGGTACCCATGGCCACCCCCTTTGTCTGTAGGAAGTGGGAGGAATTGAAAGAGAAGTTGTTGAGGGTAAGGACGAGTCCGGCTAAGCGGATGAGGGTGTCAGTGGAGGGGGACTGGTCGGGCCTGCGGGACAGGAAGAAGCGTAGGGCCTTTAGGCCATCTGTATGGGGAATGCAGGTGTATAGGGACTGGATGTCCATGGTAAAGATGAAGTGTTGGGGACCAGGGAATTGGAAGTTCTGAAGGAGGTGGAGGCCGTGGGTGGTGTCACGGATGTAGGTAGGGAGTTCCTGGACCAAGGGGGAGAAATTGGAGTCCAGATAGGTGGAAATAAGTTCGGTGGGGCAGGAGCAGGCGGAGACAATGGGTTCACCAGGGCAGTCAGGTTTGTGGAGTTTGGGAAGGAGATAGAAGCAGGCGGTGCGGGGTTGGGGAACGATGAGGTTGGAGGCTGTGGGTGGGAGGTCACCTGAAGTGATGAGATTGTGGATGGTTTGGGAGATGATGGTTTGCTGTTTGGGGGTGGGGTCATGATCAAGGGGGCGGTAGGAGGAGGTGTCGGAGAGTTGGCTTCTGGCCTTAGCGATGTAGAGGTCAGTGCACCATTCTACAACTGCTTTCCTGCTCCTTTTGATACTGCTTGGCCTGCTGTGTTCCTCAAGCTGCACACTGTGTATTCTCTGACTCCAGCATCGGCAGTTCTTACTACCTCTGCTTGCGTGTCAACATTTTTTTTGCGTGCAAAGCGAATATTCGTAACCGCAAGCAATGTTGGCTGAAAGGACCGCCGTTAACAATCGCTCTGGAGACCTGTGACAAAGCTTCTTACTCGAGTTCTGTAAATTAATTGGAAATTTGTAAATTTTCGTGGTGTGCATCTCAACTATTTCTTAAAATCTCCTATTGATTTATTAGAGAGGCTTAATGTTTTACTATGTAGTGGGAACGATGGGATCTTGGAAAATCTTTCGCTGTTTCCTTTTCACTCCCCATCAAGCCTCTGGCCCCGCCCCTCACTCGGGTTGAAGGACTGGCCGCAGCTCTGCCCTCCAGTTCTGCTTCTTCCTCCCATTGGCTCAGTTTGGTTCAGGCGCTACTCAGCAGCTCTGCACCGGAAACACATTAAAGGGAGAATGAGGCAGTCCTTCTTAACAAGAGAAGTCAGGGCCACTCTCTTGTGATGCAGTGATAGTGTGCCTACTCTTGGACTGAGAGGCTTGAGTTCAATTTCCACCTGCAGCAGGGGAGCGTAATAACATCTCTGAACTTGTTAATTAGGAAAGACAAGGGAAGTCAGGAACCTAATGAAAACAAAAGAAAATGCGTGCAATATGGTGAAGATCAGTCAGAAACCAGAGGAGTTTAAATGCCAGCAGAGGACAACTTAAAAAAAGGGAAACGAAATATGAGAATAAGCTAGCTACTTATACAAATGAACAACACAAAAGAGATTTTTTGGTATATGAAGAGGTGAGACTAAATGTTCTACAGCTGGAAAATGAGGCTGGAGAAGTAATAATGGAAACAAAGAAATGCCAAATGAGATAAACCCATGGCTTTACATCCGTCTTCATGGTGGAAGCATACCGGAACTTCATTTCTGAAGGAGGGTCTAGGCCTGAAACGTCAGCTTTCCTGCCCCTCTGATGCTCCTTGGCCTGCTGTGTTCATCCAGTCTACACCTTGTTATCTCTATCTTCAAGAAAGTCAGGTCAGTTTAGTGGCTATCACAAAGGAGAAGATGCTGGGCAATCTGAAAGGCCTGAAGGTGAATAAATCGCATGGATTAAACCCCAGGATTTGGAAGGACGTAGCTGAGATGGTTGCAGGGGCATTAGTGGTGATCTTTCAGGCATCACTGAAGTGAGGGATGGTTCCAGAAAACTAGAAAATTGCTGATATAATCCCTCTGTTTAAGAAGTGAGGGAAATGGCAGCCTGATTAGCCTGACCTCAGTTACTGGTAAGAGAAGTATTTGGAAGTGCACGGTAAAACAGGGATGAGTTAGCACGGCTTCAGCAAGGGGAGATCATGCCTACAAATTTGTTAGAGTTCTTTGAAGAATTGACAAGTAAATTAAACAAAGGAAATCTAGTGGATGTCACCTATTTGGATTTCCAGAAGGCCTTTGACAAGGTGCAATAGAAGAAGCTGCTAAATAAGATAGGAGCCTATGGCGTCAGGAGCAAAATATTAGCATGGACAGAGGATTGGCTGACTGTAGAAGGCAGGGATAGGGGATAAATGGGTATTTATCCTTTGGCAATGAGTGACTAAGTGATCCATAGAAGTTATTGTTGGGACTACGACCATTCATGATCTGGATGAAGGAACTGTGGGGCATTGGGAGATGAAATAAAATGTGACAAAGTGCACTTTGGCAGGAAGAATAGAGACTATTTTCTAAATGGGTAAAGGCTTTGGAAATCTGAAGCATAAAGGGACTTAGGAGTCTGAGTTCAAGATTCTCTTAAGGTTAAAATGTAAGTTCACTTGGCAGTTTGGAAGCCAAATGGGATGTTAGCATTCATTTCAAGAGGGTGAAATAGAAGAGCAGAGATTTACAGCCTCAGTTGTATAAGACTCTGTTCAGACTGTATGTGGAATATTGTGAGCAGTTTTGAGCCCAGTATTTACAGAAAGATGTGCTGGCACTGGAAATTTACACAAATGACACCAGTGATGGAGGGCTTGCCGTAGATGGAGCAGTTATAGAGTCATCGAGCTGTACAGCATGGAAACAGAACCTTTAATCCACCTCATCCAAGCCAATCAGATATTTTAAATTAATTAGTCCTATTTGACAGCATTTAGCCCACATTCCCTTTAAACTCTTCCTATTCATATACCCACCCAAATGCCTTTTAAATGTTATAATTGTACTAGCCTCCACCACTTCCCCTGGCAGCTCATTCCACACACACACCAACCTTTCGGTGAAAAAGCTTCCCCTTCAGTCCCCTTTGTATTTTTGCCCTCCCATATTAAATCTATGCCCTTAAATTTCAGATTCCCCTACCCTGGGGGAAAAAAAACCTTGAATATTCACCTTTTTTTATGCCCCTCAGTGATTTTGTAAACCTCTGAGGTCACCCCTCAACCTCCAGTACTGCAGGGGAAAATAGCCCTAGCCTATTCACAACTCCCAATAGCTCAAACCCTTTAGCCCCGATAACATCCTTGTACGTCTATTCTGTATCCTTTCAGGTTTAACGTCTTTTCTGTAGCAGCAGGAGACTAGAATTGCCCCCCTTCCTGCAGCAGTATCGCATCATTGCCCCAAAGCTACCTCAGACCTGTTTGGCGGGGATCAGTGACGTTTTATAAGCCTACAGATACGAGACCTGTCACTGTTTCAAAACAGCAGAAATCTCCTGTAGTCATGACTTGCACGGACGCACTGCAAGGCCATACTCTGTAACTGACAGACTGGACCCTCCTCTGTCCTTAAGACCTTGTGCACTCCCTGCGCTCTGCAATTCCCTTTTCTATGTTCCCTCTCCGACTCCCCATCTACACTACTCCATGATTGGAGCTGCCGAGGACACAACCCTCTGAAATTCCCTCCCTAACCCTCTCTATCCATCGTTAGGATGTATTTTAAAATCGATCTCTCTAATTGACATTTCGATCATCCGTGAAGCACCTTAGAAGATGTGACAATGTGAAAGTTATTGCCGCACATTCGGAAAATCAGGAATTACACGTTTCCTCCCAACTCAAGGGTCTAGGCCCGAAACGTCAAGGTTTCCTGCTCCTAGGATGCTGCTTGACCTGCTGTGTTCATCCAGCCCCACGCTTGTTATCTCAGAATTAACACGCATTGGCGCCGATGAACTGCAGCAAAAACCGGACGACTGCGCGTGCTCCAGCTCGCATTGAGGCCTGGGTGATTGATGTCAGCGCAGAACCAATAGGAGGACGGGGCGGTCTGGCAGACCGGGCTGGACCTCCAACCAATCGGAGTGAACTAGAATAAACCACGTGATCATCCCTGCGTGCTGCAGTGTGGCTGAGGCTTGGGCGCCTGCCGAACACGGTAAAGGTAGGAGGGAAATGATATTAGTATGAGCTGAGAGGTTTTACCAAAACTAGGTGCACGTCGGAAAACACGAGTTTGAAGCACCCAGTCCCGTGTTTATACAACCGGGAAAATGCCAAACCAAAAGAACTGCGGATGCTGTAAAGCAGGAACAAAAACAGAAGTTGCTGGAAAAGCTCAGCAGGTCTGGCAGCATCTGTGAAGGGAAAATCAGAGTTAACGTTTCGGGTCCAATGACCCTTAGAACTGTGGGGTTAGGCCCGACTGATCGCCACCATCTTTGTTGGGGGAAATGATCCGCGGCACACATGCGCGGTCGCTAACTTCATTGGGGGCGGGGTAGGTTTCAGCGGGACGCATGCGCAGCGTTCCCGGCAGAGAGTGTTTGGGAGGATTTGCTCAAATCAGATTCAAATCAAGAAACATGGGATAACAAGCATGGGGCTGGATGAACACAGCAGGTCAAGCAGCATCATAGGAGCAGGAAAACTTGACGTTTCGGGCCTAAACCCTTCATCAGAAAATGGGTTTAGGCCCGAAACGTCAAGTTTTCCTGCTCCTATGATGCTGCT
>JAHRHZ010000101.1:8284400-8318417 GCA_024137785.1 Ginglymostoma cirratum
GGGTTTAGGCCCGAAACGTCAAGTTTTCCTGCTCCTATGATGCTGCTTGACCTGCTGTGTTCATCCAGCCCCATGCTTGTTATCTCGGATTCTCCAGCATCTGCAGTACCTTTTATCTCTGAATCAAGAAACATGTTTGTTTCTTCTAGATTTCTTTCCCAGAATGTGAAATCATAATAGCTAACACTTTTTTTCGTCAATACCCAACTTCTTCAGTCTCAAATAATGGGTACATTTTAGCCCTGTTCAGTATTTTACTGTTACTTTCAAAGACCTTTTGGAAATGGATTTTATACCGACCTTGTGCTGCTGCTGGCTTGCAAGATTCATTTTCCCACACTATCTTTTACAGTCAGGAATTCTTTTTCCAGCTAGAGAGCACATTTCCATTCTATTTCTGGCCATAAAATTCTGCACCATTTCCACTCCCTGAAACATTAACTATGTTTCTTCCTCCACAGGTACCAGCGAGCATTGCCAAAATCCTTGATGCCTGTAGAGAAGGTGATGTTTAACTTTCATGTACTGCTGCAATTTGCGTGGTGATGGTGCTTTCATAATGTGGTTAGCTAAGAAGTTACAGGTCATTTACCCTGCAATTAGTGGAAAGTTGACAAAGAATGCTAAAATCAACAACAGTTTTTTTTAATCATATTTATAATTTCACAAAAATACTATCGAGGAACTTTTGATGTGAGGCTACAGATGGAGATATGAGGTCAGGTGACCAAAAGCATTGCCAAATAAGCAGGTTTTCAGGAATGTCTTAAAGGAGGAAAGCAGACCTGAGGGATTTAGGGTGGGAATTCCAGACCGTGTTACCTTGGCAACTGTAGAAGCAACTAATAATGGTGAAGCAATGAATAGATGCATCGTTGGAATCTGAAACAAATTCTGTTGTCGACGTCTCAAACATTGTGTGGTGCAGGGAGATAGGGATAATTACAGCCAGGAATTAAATCAAGTGTGGACATTTTAAAATGTTGTTTATACATAGGAGGCTTTTGATGGGTTAACAAGTTTTGGTACAAGTGAGCACAAGAGCAGCAGAGTTTGAGATATTTTTGAGATTACAGTTGTGTTGAATGTGGGAGGCTGGCTAGGAGTGTTTTTGGCTAGTTAAGCCCAGAGGTGACATAGACATGGATGAGAGTTTCAGCAAATGAGCTGAGACTTATGGTAGAGTTGGGTGATGTCACTGAACTGGAAATAGGTGGTCTAGGTGTGGGACTGGACGGTCACTCTCATTTAACCTCTGGAATTCAGTGTTTGTAAATTTGCGAATCAAGGCTGTAACAATATCTGGAGCTGAGTGGTCCTTGCGGAATCCAAACTGAATCCAGTGCTGCTGGACAGCACTGTCGATGACACTTTTCATCACTTTCGTGATCAAGAGTAGACTGATGGATGGGAAATTGGCCAGGTTGAATTTGCTTTGTGTTTTTGTGCTAAACATACCTGGACAATGTTCCACGTTGTCGGTAAATGCCGGTGCTGTTGCACTACTGAAACAGCTTGGCTTGGCGGATGGTAATGTCTGGAGCACAAGTGGTCAGTACTATTACCAGAATGTTGGCAGGGCCCATAGCCTTTGCACTATTCATCCATTTGTTGATATTATGTGAGGTGAATCCAGTTGGTTGAAGACTGGCATCTGCACTGTTGGGGACCACTGGAGACTGCCAAGATGGATCATCCACTTGGCACTTCTGGCTGAAGATTGCTGCACATGCTGTAGTCTTATCTTTTGTGTGGATGTATTAGCCTCCTCCATCAGTAAGGGTGGTGATTTTTTTGTGGTGGCTCCTCTAGTGAATTGTTTAATTGTCCATCACCATTCACGACTAGGTGTAGCAGAACTGCAGAGCTTAAATCTGATCTATAGTTTGCAGGATTGCTAAGCTGTATCTCTTGTTGCTTATGCTATTTGGCATGCAGGTAGTCTTTGATAGCTTTACCAGGTTGGCACCTCATTTTTAGGTATGCCTGGTGCTGCTCCCTCTTGTACTATCCATTGAACCAGGGTTGATCCCCTGTATTGATGGCAATGGTTGAGTGGGGGATATGCTGGGCCATGACATTACAGATTGTGCTGGAGTACAATTCTGCTGATGTTGATGATGCACAAAGCCTCATAGATGCCCTGTTTTGAGTTCCTACGTCTGTCCCATTTAGCAAAGTGATAGTGCCACTCAATACAGTGGAGGGTATTCTCAATATGAATACAAGGCTTTGTCTCCACAAGGGCTGTGTGTTGGTTGCTGTCACAAATACTGTCATGGGCAGATGCATCTGCAGCTGGCAAATTTGTGATGATGAGACTGACTATGCTTTTCTCTCTTGTTGGTTCCCTCACCACATGCTGCAGATCTAGCCAAGCAGCTTTGTCCTTTAGGACCTAACCAACTCGATCAGTAATCCTACTGCCAAGCTACTCTTGATGGTGGACATTGAAATCCTGTACATTTGGTGCCATTTACACCCTCAGTGATTCCTCCAAATATTGTTCAACACGGAGGAATACTGATTTGAGGCACGTGGTAATCAGCAGGAGCAATGAAACTGACTTCAGATGCCTGGAAAATGTCAAGTACTCCCATGGCAAATCATTCCGCCATCTCTGCCTGGTCTGCCCTGCCGGCAGGACAGGGAGGGCACGTGTAGGGATGGTGGTGGTGGTGGTGTCTGGGTCATTATCTGTAAGGTATTATTCAGTGTGTATACCTACATCAGGCTGTTTTTTGACTAGTCTGTGAGACAGTTCTCCAAATTTTAGCACTAGCCCCCAGATATTAGTAAGGAAGACTTTGCAGAGTTGATAGTGATTCTTTGGTTGTGTTTTCTGGTGCCTTGGTAGTTGCCAAGTTATCCATCCAGTTTCATTCCTTTGTTGAGACATTGCAGTGATTAATACAACTGAGTGGCTTGCTGGGCCACTGTGAGGTTGACAGGTGTCTCTACCTGGAGGTCATTAGATATTTTTTCTGCCATTGACAGTGTCTAGCAATCAATAGATTCTTAATTTTCTTCGTGAGTTCAGATTCCACCATCTGCCGAGGTGGGATTCAAACCCAGACTTCAGTTGTATGTTTTAATATTCTGGATAGAAGTTAAATACATTGGGTTTGTTGACTCATTTTTAAATATCTCTAACACAGGTTTTATTTCTTTGCAAAACACTGTCCATCATCCTGTCTCCTCCATGTTTCTCCTCCATGTTCCTCCCCCAATCCCCAATAACAAGAATGAGGAGCACATGGAGTGTGTTTGTCACTAATATTGAGACAATACGAACAGCTGCCTGTGCTGCTTCCCTCCCTTCCCCTAGCCCACCAAGCCGACCTGCCTTGCATGTTGCTCCTCATTTTAGTCCTAAACTTGCATCTTTCTCCAGTGCTTTAAGTGTTATTCAGAGCTCATCTTGACCCTTTACTCTATTCTTGATAAACGACAGACATTTCAACTCTCTATCTCTTCTCCTCCTCCTCCTTGTCACTCCCCCAAGCCAGTTCACAGATATTGTTCATTGTTCCTTGTTCCTTGTTCTGTCTGTCTCTCTTTTCTCGTTATACCCTTCTCACCCTTTCTGTTAAAACAATATTTGACCTCCCTGTCGTTGGAAAATCCTGTTCCATCTCCACTCTCCCTTTCCTCTCTAAAGTCCATGTATTTGATGTCAGTCAAAGATCTATTCTTGGCCCCTCCTGTTTCTCACCTGCATACTGTCAGTGGGTGACACTGTCCAAAAAAATCGTGTTTGTTTTCACACGTACATGGACAATGCTCAGCTCTGCCTCGCCACCATCCCCATCCATTGCTCCACTGTTACTCAATTATCAAGCTGCTTATCACTACTTGATTAGCTGAAATTTCCTCCAGTAAAACTTTGCAATGGTTAAATCCATTGCCTTCAGTTGTTATTACAAATTACTTACCCTTACTTCTGAGTCCCTCCCCCTTGCTGCGAACTGGCTGAGACTGAACTACACTCTTTACAATATTGCTGTCATATCTGACCCCAAGATGAGCATCTGACCTCACATCTACTCAATCACAAATACCAGAAATTTCAATCTCTAAAACTTCCCTTCTTTCCACCTCACCCTAGTTCATTTGCTACTGAAACCCTTACCTGAGTCTGTGTTGCCTTAAACTTGACTCCGAAACTTAACCCTTGATTCCCTGACTCATCAAGAATTTGGTCCTGCACTCTCCTGTGATGGGAAACATCCTCTGAGCATTTACCTTGTCAAATCCCTCAAGGATCACCTCTCATTCTTCCAAAATCCAGTCAGTAAATTCTCTCTACCTATCTGCTCCTCTATCCATCTTCTATCCGCCTCCCCCTCTCTCCTTATTTATTTCAGAGTCACCTTCTCCTCCCCCATTTCTGAAAAAGGGTCCAGGCCCGAAACATCAGCTTTCTTGATCCTCTGATGCTGCCTGGCCTGCTGTATTCATCCAGTTCTACACCTTGTTATCTCAGACTCCAGCATCGGCAGTTCCTACTATCGCTGAGTAGATTCTCAACCTGTTTAGCCTTTGCTTAAAAGATAATCCCTCCAAACCAGGGATCATCCTAGTTAATCTTCTGTGAAATGACTCCAATGAATTGATATATTTCCTTAAATAAGTGGACCAAAGCTGCCCACATTACTGCAGATGTGGTCTCTCCCGTGCTTTGTACAGTTGCCCTAAGACATATATTCCGAATTCTTAATAAAAACCAAAAGAACTGTGGATGCTGTAAATTAGGACAAAAACAAAGTTGCTGGAAAAGCTCAGCAGGTCTGGCAACATCTGTGAAGGCGAAAACAGAGTTAACGTTTTGGGTCCGGTGACCCTTCCTCAGAACTGATAGTGGCTGGGAAAGTGTCAGTTTATATGCAGAAAATAAGAAGGTGGGTGGGGTAGGAAGTAAACGATAGGATAGAGCCCGAAGAGAGAGAAAGATAGTTGGACAGACAAAGGAGTTGCTAACAATCAGGCTGGGAGGGTGAATAGTTGTTAATGAGGACTGTTAATGACTAACAACAGGGGGTGTGTAATGGCAGGCTATGTGGTAACAAAGCCTGGTGTGTGGGGTGGGGGGCTGGGACAGGGGAGAGTTTAGGCCCTAAAATTATTGAATTCAGTGTTGAGTCCAGAGGGCTGTAGGGTCCCCAAGTGGAAAATGAGGTGTTGTTCCTCCAGCTTGCGTTGGGCTTCACTGGAACACTGTAGCAAGCCAGAGACAGAGATGTTGGCCAGGGAGCAGGGTGGTGCATTGAAGTGGCGGGCAGCGGCTAGTTCAGGGTCTTTTTTGCGAGCAGAACGTAGATGTTCTGCAAAGTGGTCGCCAAGTCTACGCTTCGTTTCCCCAATGTAGAGGAGACCACATTGTGAGCAATGAATGCAGTAGACTAGATTCTGGGAAGTGCAGGTGAAGTGTTGCTTCACCTGGAAGGTATGTTTGGGCCCTTGGATACTGGGGAGGGAGGAGGTAAATGGGCAGGTGTTGCACCTTTGCCGGTTACAGGGGAAGGTGCCATAGGGCTGTGGGGAGGTGTTGGGGTTGAAGGAAGTGTGGACAAGGGTGTCCCGCAGGGAATGGTCCCTGCAGAAGGCGGACAAGGGAGGGGAGGGGAATATGTGTTTGGTGGTGGCACCTTGCTGGAGGTGGCAGAAATGGTGTCTGATAATCTTCTGGATGTGGATGCTGGTGGAATGGTAGGTAAGGATAAGGGGAACCCTATCGCTGTTGCGGGAGGGAAGAGAAAGAGTGAGGGCAGAAGTGCGGGAGATGGGTTGGACCTGGTTGAGGGCCCTGTTGACAACGGAGCTGGGGAAACTTCGGTTGAGGAAGAAGGTGGACATTTCAGAGGCTCCGTTGTCAAAGTTGGCCTCATCTGAACATATGCAACAGAGACGGAGGAACTGAGAGATGGAGTCTTTACAGGAAGTGGAGTGTGAGGATGTATAGTCTAGGTAGCTGTGGGAGTCATTGGGTTTGTAATGGATATTGGTGGCCACTCTATCCCCAGAAATGGAAACAGAAATGTCAAGGAAGGGAAGGGAGGAGTCAGAGATAGACCAGATGAAAGTGAGGGCAGGGTGGAAATTGGAGGCGAAATTCCAAATTCTTATACTGCAAGCACCTTGAAATAAAGGACAACATTCTGCTACCTTTCCTGATTACCTGTTGCAACTGTGTCCCGGCTTTCTGTGTTTCCTGCACAATTATGCTCAAGTCTCTTTGTGTTGCATCTTTCCTTGACATTTCTGTTTCCATTTCTGGGGATAGAGTGGCCACCAATATCCATTACAAACCCAATGACTCCCACAGCTACCTAGACTATACATCTTTCTACAGTTTTCACCATTTAAATAGTATCCTGATCTTTTGTTGTCTCCTCCAAAATGAATAACTTTACATTTTCCCAAGTTATACTCTATCTGCCAACTTGTTGTCCACTTATTCTATCAATATCTCTCTGTAAATTGTTTGTAACTCTCTCAGCACATGACTGTTAGGCCTTTTCTATGAGATCCTCCCTCATTCTTCTAAACTTTTTATCGGGAGGCCTGGGCAGCAGGATGCATATGTAATCGCTATCTTTTTAGAGGGTGTCGTTTGGAACGACCGCGATGAGCTCGCTGCCCATTAAGCATGGAGACAACTCGTCCATTGGGCTGCATTAGCCTTTAACACATAATATCTTATTGATGAAGTAGAGTGGCCGCAGAGAAGGAAAGAAATGGGAGCAAATCCTGCTCTCCGCATCTCACTAACTTTTGGAACATTCTGTCCCATGTGTCAAAAGGTCTGCTGCTTTGTTCAGTCCCATGAAGACCCAAGGCAGAAATTCATCGAAACCCACATAATATTCCCTTGGGGATTGCTGATCCCCCCACAAAGGGTGATATGCAGCAGGGAGAATGCACAGTCATCCTGGGCCCAGAGGAGGAGATGAAAACCGAAAGAACTGCGGATGCTGTAATTCAGGAGCAAAAACAGAAGTTTTGAAAAGCTCATCAGGTCTGGCAGCATCTGTAAAGAAAAAATCAGAGTTAATGTTTTGGGTGTGGTGACCCTTCCTCAGAACTGTTCCAGAGCAGGAGATGTTGTGAATTTCTACCCTAGCCTGACAGTGATGGATTTTATGAACTTGTATTACAGGTTATTATAAGTGGACTTGCAAGTGGGAATCTCAACATAATTGTAAAGCCAAACTGAAGAATTACTCGATCCATCAGGACCTGGATATTGGCATTGTATGTGAGCATTATATTCCAGCACTTTCCCACTTGCTGTATAAAAATGCTCCCTTAAGTCGCCCCATTAGAACATAGAACAGTACAGGCCCTTCGGCCCACGATGTTGTGCCGACCTCTTATCCTACTTTAAGATCAAACTACCCTGCAAACACTAAGATTTACTATCATCCACGTGCCTATCTAGAGTTGCTTGAATGTCCCTAATGTATCTGACTCCCCCACCACTGCTGGTGACACATTCCACGCACCACCACTCTCTGTGTAAAGAACCTAGCTTTGACATCTCCCCTATACCTTCCTCCAATCACCTTAAAATTATGCCCCCTCGTAACAGTCATTTCCACCCTGGGAAAAAGTCTCTGGCTATCCACTCTATGCCTCTCATCACCTTGTACACCTCTCAAGTCACCTCTCAACCTCCTTCGCTGCAATGAGAAAAGCCTGAGTTCCCTCAACCTTTCCTCATAAGATCTGCCCTCCAGTCCAGGCAGCATCCTGGTGAATCTCCTCTGCACCCTCTCTAAAGCTTCCACATCCTTCCTGTAATGAGGCAATCAAAACTGAACACAATATTCCAAGTGTGGTCTAACCAGGGTTTTATAGAGCTGCAGCTGCAGTATAACCATAACAGCCCTCCACACTATCCACAACTCCACCAGCCTTTGTGTCATCGGCAGACTTACTAATCCACCCTTCCACTTCCTCATCCAAGTCATTTGTAAAGATCACAAAGAGCAGAGGTCGCAGAACAGATCTCTGTGGAGCACCACTGGTCACCGAGCTCCAAGTTGAATACTTTCCAATATACTACCATCCTCTGTCTTGTATTGGACAGCCAATTCTGTTTCCAGACAGCCAAATTTCCCGGAATCCCACCCCTCTTTACTTTCTGAATGAGTCTACCATGGGGAGCTTTATCAAATGCCTTGCTAAAATCCATATACATCACATCCACTGCTCAGTACTTTTTGTGTTTTGTGTTTTGTCACATCCTCAAAGAATTGAATAAGGCTTGTGAGGCGTGAGCATGACCAGACCCTGTCAAAGCCATGCTGACTATTTCTAATTAAACTATGCTTTTCCAAATAATCATAAATACTATCTCTCAGAATCCTCTCCAATAATTTGCCCACTACAGAAGTAAGACTGACTGGTCTGTAATTCCCAGGATTATCCCTATTCCCTTTCTTGATCAATGGAATAACATTTTCCAATCACCTGGTACTACTCCAGTGGACAGTGAGGAAGCCAAAGGCGCAGCAATGTCTTCCCTTAGTTCCCGTACAACCTTGGGCATAACCTGTCTGGCCCAGGGGACTTGGCTGTCCTCATGTTTTTCAAAATTTCCAGCACGTCCTCCTTCCTAACATCAACCTGTTCGAGCATACCAGCCTGTTTCACGGTGTCCTCACAAACGTCAAGATCCTTCTCGTTGGTGAATACTGAAGCAACGTATTCATTAAGGACCTCCCCTGCCTCTTCCAACTCCGTGCACAAGTTCCCTCCACTATCCCTGATTGGCCCTACCCTCATTCTGGACATCCTTTTGTTCCTCACATAAGTATAGAATGCCTTGGGGTTTTCTTTAAACATACCTGCCAAGGCTTTTTCATATCCCCTTCTACCTCTCCCAAGTCTATTCTTCAGTTCCTTCCTGGCTACCTCATAGACCTCTAGAACCCTGTCCGATCCTTGCTTCCTCAACCTTAAGTAAGCTTCCTTTTTCTCCTTGACTAGATGTTCCACATGTCTTGTCGTCCAAGGTTCCGTCACCTTACCATCCCTTCCCTGCCACAGTGGAACAAACCTATACAGAACTCGTAGCAAGTGCTCCCTAAACAACCTCCACATTTCTGTCATGCATTTCCTTGAGAACATCTGTTCCCAATATATGCTCCGCAGTTCTTGCCTACTAGCATGATAATTCCCCCTCCCCCAATTAAATACTTTCCCATACTGTCTGCTCCTATCCCTCTCCATGACAATAGTAAAGGTCAGGGAGTTGTGACCACTATCACCGAAATGCTCTCCCACCAAGAAATCTGACACCTAGCCTGGTTCGTTGCCTAACACTAAATCCAATATGGCCTCCCCTCTAGTCGGCCTATCTACATATTGAGGCTGAAATCTTTCCTGGACACACCTGACAAAATTTTCTCCATCCAAACTATTTGCACTTAGGAGGTTCCAGTCGATATTTGGGAAGTTGAAGTCACCCGTGACAGCAATCCTATTACTTCTGCACTTTTCCAAAATCTGCCTCTCAATCTGTTCCTCAGTATCTCTGTTGCTACTGGGGGTTCTATAGAAAACTCCCAGTAAAGTGGCTGCTCCTTTCCTGTTTCCGACTTCCACCCATACTGACTCAGTAGGCAAACCCTCCTCGACGATCTCCTTTTCTGCAGCTGTGATACCATCCCTGATTAGCAATGCCACTGCTCCACCTCTTACCTCCCTCCCTATTTCTTTTGAAACATCTAAACCCCAGAACATCCAACAACCATTCCTGCCCCTGTATTATCCAAGTCTCCATAATGGCCGCAACATCGTAACTCCAAGTACTGATCCATGCTCTAACTTCGTCACCCTTTTTCTTAACACTTCTTGCGTTAAAATAGACACACTTTAACCTGTCGCACTGACGGCAACTTTGCCCTATCAACTGTCTATCCTTCCTCACAGATTCTCTGCACACTGTATCTGCTGGTACACCAGCTACCCCATCCTCTGATCCCTAGCTCTGGTTTCCATCCCCCTGCCAAACTAGTTTAAACCCTCCTGAAGAGCTCAAGCAAACCTCCTGCCCAGGATATTGGTGCCCCTCCAGTTTAGGTGCAACCTCTACTTCTTGTCCTACTTCAAACCCCTACTTACCCACCTTCCCCAGAAGGTATCCCAATTATCTACATATCTGAAGCCCCCTCTCCTACATCAGCTCTGTAGCTACATGTTCAGCCGCACTCGCTGTCTATTCCTAGTCTCACTAGCCCGTGGCACTGGTAGTAATCCTGAGATTACTACTCCACTTGTCCTGTCTTTTAGTTTGCAACCTAACTTCCTGTATTCACTTTTCAGGACCTCATCTCTTTTCCTAGCTATGTCATTGGCACTGATGTGTACCACGACTTCTGGCTGCTCACCCTCCCCCCTTAAGAATTCCTGTAGACTCAATCCGAGACATGCCTGACCCTGGCACCCGAGAGGCAACATACTATCCAGAAGTCTCTCTCGGGACCACAGAATCTCCTGCCTGTTCCCCTAATCATTGAATCTCCTATCACTATCGCTGTCCTATTCTTCCCCATTCCCTCCTGAGCCATAGAGTCAGGCTCAGTGCCAGAGACCTGGCCACTATGGCTTTCCCCTGGAAGGTGACAGCGACAAGGGAGGGACGTGAGGCTGGATGAGATGACAGCGACAAGGGAGGGATGTGAGGCTGGAGGAATTTACAGAGATAGCAAGAGTTATAATCATAGGGTTATGTAGCCCGGAAACAAACTTTGTTCCAACCAGACCATGCCGACCATAATTTCAAACTTAACTAGTCCCACCTGCCTGCACTTTTTCCATATCCTTCCAAACATTTCTCATTCATGAACTTGTCCAAATGTCTTTTAAACATTTTAACTATATCCATATCCACCACTTCCTCTGAAAGTCCAGTCCACACATGAGCCACTCTCTGTGTTTAAAAAAAAAATTCCCTAATATCTTTTTTTCAAAAATCTTTTTCATCTCACTTGAAAGAATATGTATCTTCATCTTGAATTCCCCCAACCTCGGAAAAGGACACGTGCCATTCTCCTTATCTATACCCTTTGTGATTTTATAAACTTCTAATAAGATTACTCCTCAGCTCCAGTGAAAACAGTGCCAGTCCATTGAACCTCTCCTTATAACTCAAACCCTCCATTCCCAGCAATATCCGAGCAAATCTCTTCCGAACCCTCCCCAGCTTAATAATATCCTTCCAATAACAGGGCAACCAGAACTGGACACAGTACTCCAGAAGAAGCCTCACCAACACCCTGTACACCCTCAACATAATGTCCCAGCTCCTGTACTCCAAGGTCTGAGCAATGAAGGCAGCGTGCTAAATATCATCTTAACTACCCTATCTTATATGTGACACAAACTTCAAAGATCTGAACCCCTAGGTATCTCTGTTTTCCAACACTAACCAAAGCCCTACTTCTAATTGTGTAAGTCCTGCCCTTATTCGTTTTACCAAAATGCAATTCTTGCAATTATCCAAATTAAACTCCATCTGCCACTCTTCAGCTATTTGACTCAATTGATCAAGATCTCTTTGTAATCTTACAAAGAGATTACTGTTACTGTCCACTATACCACCAATTTTGGTGTCACCCACAAACTTAATAACTATGCCTTCTATATTCTCATCTCACTCATTTATATAAATGACAAACAAAAGTGGACCCAGCACCGATCGCTGTGGAGCACCGCTGTCACAGGCCTTCAGTTTGAAAAACAACCCTTCATCACTCTCTGTCTCCTACTGTTAAACTAATTTTGTATCCAGTTGGCAAGCTCCCTGGAATCACATGTGATCTAACTTTATGAATTAGTCTTCCACGCAGAATGTTGTCAAAAGCTTTATGAAAGTCCAGTTATTCAATATCTACCACTCCGCCCTCATCAGTCTTCTCGGTTACTCCCTCAAAAAACTCAATCAAGTTTGTGAAACACCCTCTCACAAAGCCACACTGACTATCCCTAATCATTTCATGCCTCTCCAAATGCATATAAATCCTATCTTTCAGAATCACCTCCAACAACTTACCCACCACCAAAGTCAGGTTCGCAGGTCTATAGTTCCCAGGCTTCTCCTTACATTTGTTGTTAAACAAAGGGGCAACATTAGTCACTCTGCAGTCATCACACACCTCACCCATAATTGTAGATCATACAAATATTTCTGCAAGTGGCCCCGCAATTTCCTCCCTTGCTTCTCACGTCCTGGGATACACTAGATCAGGTCCTGGAGATTTATCCACCTTTGGTTTTCTAAGACTTTCAGCACATTCTCTTCTGTAATGTGTGAGCTGTTTCCAAAACTTCAATATTTAATTCCCTGAGTTCTCTAGCCTCCATTTCTTTCTCCACAGTAAAAACTATGCAAAATATTTATTTAATATCTCTCCCATCTCCTGAGAATTAACACCAAGATGACCTCTTTGATCTTTAAGTGGGCTGTACTCTCTGTAGCTGCTATCTTGCTCTTAACGTACTTGTTGAATCTCTTTGGATTATCTTTAACCTTACTTGCCAAGGCTATCGCATATTCTCTCTTTGCCTTCCTGGTTTCCCTCTTAAGAATGCCCCTACACTCTTCATACTGTTCAAGAGATTTATGTGAACCCAGTTGTCTGTACCTAATGTATGACTCTTTTTAATCTTGACTAGAGCCTCAATATCTTTATTCATCCATTGTTTTCTAATCCTAACAGCCTGACCGTTCACTCTAACACACAGTGCCTCTAAACTCTTGTTGTCACACTTTTGAAAGCCTCCCACTTATCAGACATTCCTTTACCTACAAACAATCTACCACAATCAACTTCTGAAAGTTCTTGTCTCCTCGTATTAAAATTTGCGTTATTCCAATTAAAACCTTTCATTTTTATGGAAGGCTTATCATTTTCTGTAACTATTCTAAAACAGATAGAATTTTGATTACTAGACCTAAAAGTGTTCTCCTACTATCACTTCAGTCACTTGCCCTGCCTATTACCCAAGAGAATGTCAAGTTTTGCTCCTTCTCTGCTAGGACAGTTTACATCTTGATAAAGAAAATTTTCTTGAACTCATTTAACGAATACTTCACCATCCAAACCTTTAACGCTATGGTAGTCCCAGTCAACGTTTGGAAAATTGAAATCACCTGCTATCACAATGTTATTATTCTGACACATATCTGAAATCTCTCTTCACATTTGCTCATCAGTTTTGCACTGACTATTTAGGGGTCTATAGTACAATCCCATCAAGATAATCATTCCTTTTATTTGAAAAACTCTGTAAACAAAACTTTTTTAAAAAAAAACAACTCCACCCAGTGGTTTAAAAAGATCTTTTTCTTTATTTGTTCAGATGGTGTGGACATTAGTGGCTGGGCCAGCATTCATTACTCATTGTTAATTGCTCAGAGGGCAGTTGAGAGTCAATCACATTGCTGTGAGTTTGGAGTCACATGTAGGCCAGACCAGGTAAGAATGGCAGTTTCCTTTTTAAAGGGATATTAGTGAACCAAATGGGCTCTTCCTGACAATAAACAAGGGTTTCATGGTCATCATTAGACTTTTAATTCCAGATTCTATTGAATTTAAATCCCACCATCTGCCATGGTGAGATTCGAACCCAGGTCCCCAGAAGATTACTAGGGTCTCCAGATCACTAGTCTAGTGAAAATACCATTAGGTCATCGCCTTCCCTTTCAGTAATGTTTTTTAAAAAAAACCTGTCCTTCTACGTGTATAATTTGAGAAAAGAACTCAGCTGTCCATGTATAGTCCTCTCCAAAACGTCTGTTAACAGAACTCTGAAAACAATCCCACGCACATTTTTGGGGTTTTTATTTGTGTTTTTGATACAAAAGAACCAAAAGTGAATGAAAATAAAAATGTTATACCATGGAAATGTAATTTCTGAGGCTGAAGCGGATTACAGTGTTGGGGAGAGCTGTGAGGCTGGAAGGGGAGTACAGAGATGGGGAGGGCTGTGTGAGACCACAGGAGATTATCATCGAAATAGCACTGTGGTGCACTTACAGCACGTGGACTGCAGCATTTCAAGAAGGCAGTTCACTACCTCTTTCTCCAAACCAAATAATGATGCCCAATATAAACCGATCTGGTCAGCAAAGACCACACCCAATGAATAAAACTGAGGGGTGAACTCTCCCAGCTGACTGGCTGTGAAGTTGCATGCCTCTCTGGAAATGGAGTTGGGACAAAAGAAAAACAAACAGTGACATTTCATAGCTGACCTTGGAGAGATCTCATTATTAGAACTACTCACACCAGGGATCAGCTCAGTGGTTTTATGTCTCTTAAAACATAAATCTTAATTTTTTTTGTTAGTAAATCTACAACATTGAGTAAGGTGAAGGTTTGTTTTTAAGATGTGTCTTACTGTCGCTTGATGACATTTTTAAAACATAAATCACAGCTACTAAGCTATTCCAGAGTAGTGTTTTTCGAAGAGTATGACTGTCCCTTTGTCTGGGTTTGTAGATTAAGGTGCAGAGATGGTCATTCATAGAGCGATGTACTACTCCTGTCAGAATTGGGAGATTAGGGAGAATTTCAGTGATCCTGATGATTATGTCAGCAGGAAGTGTGGTTGCAAATCCTATTGGAGCGGCAGTTAAAGGCAATGAGCAATTTACAGGAGCCGGGGGTGTGACAGATGGTAGTTTCAAGAATGTAGAAAAATTGCATGTACAGTCGGGTAGATGGGTTATTTCTAGGAAAGATAGGAGAGGTAGCCAGGTAGTGTAGGAGTCTCTTGTGGCTATCCCCATCTCAAACAAGTATGCTGTTTTGGACAATGCAGGTGTGATAGATTTTCAGGGGAATGTAGCCCTGACAGCCAGGTTATTGGTACCAAGACTAGCTCGACTGTAACAAAGGGTACTTGAGGTTCCAAGTGATTGAATGTGATAGGGGACTCACTAGTCAGAGGCACAGACTGCCGTTTATGCAGCCATCAGAGAGACATCAGAATGGTGTGTTCCCTCCCTGGTGCCAGGATCAAGGATATATCAGAGAGGGTGCAAAATATTCTCAAAGGGGAGAATGACCAGTAGGAGGTCATCGTACATTGGTACCAGTGACCTAGGAAGAGAAAAGGATAAGGTCCTAATGAGAGAATGTAGGAAATTAGGCTGGAGGTTAATAAGTAAGTCCTCGTGGATAGTAATATCTGGATTATTCCCGGTGCCACATGCTAATGAGAGTAAGAATAGCAGGATAGAGCAGATGAATGCGTGGCAGAGGAGTTGGTGCAGGGAAAAGCATGCACATTTTTGGATCATTGGAATCTCTTCTAGGGTAGAATTGACCTGTTTAAGAAGGATGGATTGTACCTGAATTGGAAGGGGACAAATATTCAGGCAGAGAGATTTGCCAGTGCTACTCAGGAGGTGTTAAACCAGTAAGGGAGTGAGGGTAAACCCAAAGAGATAGTGAGAAAAGAGATACATCTGAAGCTGGTACAAATGAGAGTCAAACAGTCAAGGCAGAGAACGAGGTAGGACTGACGAGGTAGGACTGACGAGGTAGACTGCATTTATTTCAATGCAAGAGGCCTGACAGGTAAGGCAGATGAGCTCAGGGCATGGTTGGGAACATGGGACTGGGACATATTAGCTATTACAGAAATGTGACTCGGGGATGGATAGGACTGGCAGCTTAATGTTCCAGGGTATAAGAAAAATAGAAAGGGGGACTAGAGATGAGGGGGAGTGGTGTTTTTGATTAGGGATAATATTATGGCTGTACTTAGCGAGGATATTCCTGGGAGTACGTCCAGAGAAGATATTTGAGTGGAACTGAGAAGTAAGAAATGGATGATCACTTTATTGGAATTGTTCTATAGACACCCCCTAATAGTCAGTGGGAAATTGAGAAGCAAATTTTTGGGGATATCTCACTTATCTGTAAGAATAATGACTCTAATGACTGCCTCTAATGACTCTGTGCTGCACCTGCATGATGGGACAATTTCTATCCGGATATCTTGCTGTTTCTTCCTTGATAGATTCAAGCATTGTCCCCACTGCAGAAGTTAAGCTAATGGGTCCATAGTTACCTGCCTTTTTTCAAAATAGTGACATCACATTTGCTGCTTTGCTGCTAGAATTGTCCCAGAGTCCAGGAAGGTTTAGTGAATCACCATTTGCTATTCCCCCCGCCATCTCTTTTTGCCCCCTGGGATGTGTTCAGTCAGGGCCAGGGGACCTGTCTACCTTTAGGCCATTAGCTTGCCCAACAATACCTCTTTAGTGATAATGATCATTTCAATGTTCTCATCTGCCATTGCCTCCATAGATTTTCAAAAATGAGACAACGAGAGTACAGAGACAGTATGTCCTATTAAGGGCTAGACTGTTAGGTGAGGAGGATGCTGGATGACTAGACAAATTAAGGCTCTGGTCAAGAAAACAAAGACAACATATGTCAGGTATGGACAAGTGGGATTGAGTGAATCCCTAGAGCAGTATAAGTGCAGTAGGAATATACTTGAGGGAAATCAGGAGGGCAAAAAAGGGGACATGAGGTATCTTTGGGAAATAGGTTTAAGGAGAATCCAAAGAGAGTCTACAAATACATCAAGGATAAAAGACTAACTAGGCAGAGAATAGGGACCCTTAAAGATCAACAAGGCTGTCGATGCAACTGCAGGAGGTGGGAGAGATACTGTATGACTACTTCATGTCCTTTTTTTACTGGAAAAGGATGTGGAAGCTAGAGAATTTGGAGAAATAAATAGTGATAACTTGAAAAGTGTCCATATTACACAGGAGCAGGTACTGCATGTCTTAAATTGCATAAAGGTGGCTAAATCCCTGGCACCTGCTGAGGCAAATCCCAGAATTTTTTGGGAAGCTAGGTAAGTGATTGCTTGGGCCTTGCTGAGATATTTGTATCATCGATAGTCACAGATGAAGTGCAAGAAAATAGGTGCCATTATTTAAGAAAGAAAGCAAGGAAAGGCCAGGGAACAATAGACCAGTTGAGCCTGAAGTCAGTTGTAGGCAATTTGTTGGAAGGGGTGCTGAGGGACAGGATTTACATGTATTTGGAAACGCAAGGGATGATTAGGGATCATCAACATGGCTTTGTGCATGGAAGTCATATCTCACTAACTTGGATTGAGTTTTTTGAAGAACTGACAAAGAAGATTAATGAAGGCAGAGCTGTGGATGTTGTCAATATGGACTTCAGAAAGACATGCAACAATGTTCCACATAATAAACTGGTTAGCAAGGTTGGATAACATGGAAAACAGGGAGAACTAGCCATCTGGATATAAAATTGGCTTGAGGGTGGGAGACAGAGGCTAGAGGTGGAGGGTTGCTTTTCAGACTGGAGCCCTGTAGTCAGCAGTGTGCTGTAAGGATCCGAGGAGTAGGGAAGTCAACATTTCGGTGACAAAGGGTTTTAGCTCGAAACGTTGACTGCCCTGCTCCTCGCATGCTATCTGACCTGCTGACACTGGATCCACTGCTTTTTGTCATTTATATAAATGATTTTGATGTGAATATGAGGTATGGTTAGTAAGTTTACAGAAGACACTAAAACTGGAGGTGCAGTGGACAGTGAAGAAGGTTACCTCAGAGTACAATGGGACCTTGATCAAATGGGCAAATGGGCGACGAGTGGCAGATGGAGTTTAATTTAGATAAATATGAAGTGCTGCATTTTGGAAAGGCAAATCAGGGCAGGACTTATACACTTAATGATAAGGTCCTGGGGAGTGTTGCTGAACAAAGACATGCAAGTTCATGGTTCCTTGAAAGTGGAGTCACACGTAGGCAGGGTAGTGAAGAAGGCTTTTGGTATACTTGCCTTTGTTGGTCAGTGCATTGCATATTGAAGTTGTAACATCATGTTGAGGCAAAACAGGACATTGGTTAGGCCACTTCTGGAATTTTGTATTCAGTTCTGGTTTCCCTGTTCTAGGCAAGATGTTTTGAAACTTGAAAAGGTTCACAAAAGGCTTGCAAAGATGTTTCCAGGGTTGGAGGGTTTGAGCTGTAAGGAGAGGCTGAAAAGACTGGGGCTATTTTCACTGGAGCATTGGAGACTGAGAGGTGACTATGGAAGTTTATAAAATCATGAGGGGCATGGGTATGGTAGACTAGATTTATTTAGGATATCTACTTGGCTTGGACAAGTTGTTTCTGTGTGGTGCAACTCTGTGGCTCAATAAGTTAAAATTAAGATGGGTTTCTCTTTTGTGGAGAGGTAGCAGAAGGTCAGATAATTATCCTTGGAGCTGAGAAGGTTAAGCAGTGGGTCAGACTGCATCCGAGGAGTAGGGAAGTCAACATTTCAGTGACAAAGGGTTTCAGCTCAATGTTGACTGCCCTGCTCCTCGCACGCTATCTGACCTGCTGTGCTTTTCCAGCTCTGCATATATTGACTCCAGCTTCCAACATCTGCAGTCTGACTGTCTTTGAGGTTAAGCAGTGATTTAATCCAGGTGCAGATTTGTTTCCAGGATATTTAATTTGCAGAGAGAGAGAGGGTGGCTCGTTGGCTCAGTGGTTAGCATTGCTGCCTCACAGCACCAGGGACCCAAGTTCGATTCCATCCTCAGGTAACTGTCTACGTGAAGTTTGCACATTCTCCCCATGTCTGCGTGGGTTTCCTCCAGGTGCTCTGGTTTCCTCCCACAGTCCAAAGATGTGCAGACTAGGTGGATTGGCCATGCTAAATTGCCCATAGTGTTCAGGGATGTGTAGATTAGGTGGGTTATAGGGAATGGGTCTGGGTGGGATGCGCTGAGGGTTGGTATGGACTTGTTGGGCTGAAGGGATTCTATGAAAGCTGAATATAGGAAGATAGAAGATACATCAAAATGTAGGTCCTCAAAGGTAATAATGTCAGACTTACTCCCAGTGCCATGTGCTTGATAGATCAGATGAATGTGTGGTTAGAGAAAGGTGTAGCAGAGAAGTGTTTAGATTCTTAAGCATTAGGGCCATTTCTGAGTTAGATGGGAACTGTACAAGCCAGACCGATTGCCCCTGGGAAAAGCTGGGATAAATCTCCTTTTGGGGCCTTTTGTCAGTTCTGTTGGTGAGGTTTTAAACGAGTATAGCAAGGGAATGGGAACCAAAGTGTAGCTTGCATGGGTCATATTCAGATCAGGAAGTGCAAGGTATAATATTAGTTAGTGATGCAGTCAGCAGCTCATAAAGACAAAAGAAAGAAGGATTAATCAAAGATCAAGACTCTCTTTTACATCAGTCCCGACATCCCCGGAATCAGTCTGGTGAATCTTCTTTTCAAGCTCTCAATAGCCAGGGCATCCATCCTTTGGAAAGGAAAACAAAAGTGCACACAGTATTCCAGGTGTGGTCTCACTAAAGCCCTTACAGAAAGACATGCCTGCTCCTGTACTTGAATCCTCTCACTGTGAAGCCCAATGTATCATTTGCATTCTTCACTGCTTGCCACTCCTACCTGAGTCTCAAAGTTGTTGAACATAATGACCCTATCATATCCATTCTGATCATCAAGCACCTACTTACTGTCGTCCCATTTTCTGGCACTCTGCGTGTAACCTATATTGTAGTGCCTTGTATGATCATCTGAACACTACAAGGTTGCAATCTGTCACCATTTCTGCCAGACCTGCTGCTCAGCACATTTGTTTTTCTTTCATATTTCCACCATTTTACTTAAGCACTTAGAGTCAGAGTTAGACAGCACGAAACAGACCTTTCAGTTCAACTTGTCCATCTCGACCTGTTATCCTAAAGTGATCTAGTCCCATTTGCAAGCATTTGGCCCATATACCTCTGAACACTTCCAATGCATGTACCCATCCAGATGCCTTTTAAATGTTGTAATTATACCTGTGTCCACCACCTCTACTGGCAGCTCTTTCCATACACGCACCAACATCTGAGTGAAAAGATTGCCCCTCAGGTTCCTTTTAAATCTTTCCTCTATCACCTTAAACCAATGCCCTCTAGTTTTGAACTCACTGAACCTGGGGAAAAAAGACCTTGGCTGTTTGCCCTATTCATACTCCCATATAAGATAACCCCTCAGCCTCTGACACTCCACGGAAAAAGCCTCAGCCTATTCAGCCTCTCCCTCTATCTCAAACCCTCCAATCCTAGCAATAATCTCGTAGATCTTTTCTGAAACCTTTCAAGTTTAACAACGTGGAGTCATTGAGATGCACAGCATGGAAATAGATCCTTCAGTCCAACTCATCCATGCCAATCAGCTCATTCTGCACGTGCACCACCCTCTGCGTAAAGGAAGTTCCCCCTTAGGTCTCTTTTAAGTCTTTCCCCTCTCACGTTAAGCCTATGCCGTCTCATATTAAACTCACCTACCGTGGGAAAAAGACCTTGACTCTTCACCCTACCAATGCTCCTCACATTTTGTTATTCATTAACGTCTATAAGGTCACCCCGTAGTCTCCAAAGCTCCAGGGAAAATAGGCACAGCATATTCAGTCTCCACCTATAGTCCAATTATGCCAACCCTAGCAACATTCTTGTAAATTTTCTCTGAACTCTTTCAAGTTTCACATCTTTCTAATAGCAGAGAGACCAGAACTGAAAGTAGTATTCCAAAAGTGGCCTGACCAATGTCCTGTACAGCTGCCACATGACCTCCCATCTCCAAGACTCAATGCACTGACCAATAACAGCTAGCGTACCAAATGCCTCCTTCATTGTCTTGTCTATCTGCGACTCCACTTTCAAGGAACTATGAACCTGTGCTCCAAGGTCTCTTTGTTCGGCAACACCTCCCAGGAACTTAACATTAAGTGTACAAATCCTGCCATGATAACATTTTTCCAAAATCGGGGAGACTAGAATTGAACGAGTATTCTAAAACTGGCCTCACCGTTGTCCTATAAGCCATTACATGACCTCCCTAAAATAGAATCCCTACAATATGGAAGCAGGCCATTTATTTGGCCCACGATTCCACACCAACCATCCAAAGAACATCCCACCCTATCCCTTTAACCATGCATTTCCCATGGCTACTCCACCTAACCTGCACATCTTTGGATGTGGAAGGAAACTGGAGCCCACAGAGGACCCCCACACAGACACGAGGAGAATGTGTAAACTCCACAGAGTTGAATCAAACCTGGGTCTCTTTATTGATCAATGCACTGACCAATAAGATAAGCATGCTAAACACTGTCTTAAGCACCCGATCCACGTGAAACTACACTTTCCAGGAACTATGCGCTTGTTTTTAGTCATTCAGAGGGTATGGGGAGAAAGCAGGAACAGGATTCAGTTGTAGATCTATAAAATGTGACTGTTTTATGCCTGTCTCTCCCACCTCTCTCTTTCTATAGTTTTGAGCAAACACTGACTGGTTCCCTTCCCTGAAGGACATTTATGAACCAGTCAGTTTTAAAGATAATCCAGCATTTTTCCTAAATATCATCTCCAGAAGTGACCAGATTAATTTCTGTCGGTTTCACAATCTGTGTGTTCTTCTGGTTTCTTCTAATGCATTTGTTTTTTGTTTGAAAGGTTGTTTTGCAATGAGAGATTTCAAATGAAACCACATCCAGATCTGACAGTCACTCTTTATCATAACCTCACTATCTCAGGATTTTGAACATTGATGGAAAAAGCACCATTCACACCGGGGAGAAACACATATCGTCGTTGTGTGTGCAAGAGTCTGTGAAGGTTCATCTGACATGTCCAAACGCCAGCGCAGTCACAGGAAGGAGAGACTGTGGAAATGTGGTGACTGTGGGATGGGATGTCTTTACCCATCCCACCTGGAAATGCACCAACGCAGTCACACTGGGGAGAAGCCATTCATCTGCTCTGATTGTGGGATGGGATTCACTCGGTCATCCAACCTGCAGACACACCAGCGAGTTCACACTGGCGAGAGACCATTTTCCTGCCCCCTGTGTGGTATGGGATTCACTCGGTCATCCAACCTGCGGATACATCAGCGAATTCACACTGGGGAGAAACCATTTACCTGCTCCCGGTGTGGGATGGGATTCACTCAGTCATCCCACCTGCGGTCCCACCAGTGGATTCACACTGGGGAGAGACCATTCACCTGCTCTGCTTGTGGGAAGGGATTTGCCCTGTCATCCAGCCTACTGAGACATCAGCAAGTTCACACTGGGGGGAGACTGTTCACTTGCTCCCAGTGTGGGATGAGATTCACTCAGTCATCCAGCCTGCAGATTCACCAATGCAGTCACACTGGGGAGAAACAGTTTGCTTGTTCCGATTGTGAGAAGGGATTCACTTTGTCACCCAACCTGCGGAAACACCAGCAAGTTCACACTGAGAGACCATTTACCTGTTCTGAATGTGGGAAAGGATTCACTCAGTCATCCAGCCTGCGGAAACACCAGCAAGTTCACACTGGGGAGAGATTATTCACTTGCTCTGTGTGTGGAAAGGGATTTATTCAGTCATCCAGCCTACGGAAACACCAGCGAGTTCACGCTGAGGAGAGACCATTCACCTGTTCTGAATGTGGGAAAGGATTCGTGCAGTCATCCAGCCTGCTGATCCACCAGCGAGTTCACACAGGGGAGAGACCATTCACCTGCTCCCAGTGTGGGATGGGATTCACTCAGTCATCCAGCCTGCAGATACACCAGCGAGTTCACACTGGAGAGAAACCATTCACTTGCTCCCTGTGTGGGAGAGGGTTCAGTCGGTCATCAAACCTCCGGAGACACCAGCGAGTTCACACTGGGGAGAAACCATTCACCTGCTCCGATTGTGGGAAGGGATTTAACCAGTCATCCCACCTGCTGAAACACCAGCGAGTTCACACTGGGGAGTAGCATTCACTCAGTCAACTCACCTGCTGATGCACCAGCATGTTCAATCTTGGGAGAGACCGTTCACTTGTTCCGTAAGTGGGAAAGGATTCACTCTGCAATCCAAAGTGCTAACACAGCAGTGAAATGACACTAGGTGCATCTCCTGCTCTGTTGTGTAAAAGGATTTGCTACTTGCAAATACACCAGAAAATTCACGAAAAACCACAGGTGAAGGGTTCCGCTTTTACTTACAACAAGCAATGAACCATCATCATTGGACCGTTTGTATTGATATTATTAAAACCCTGCTGTATTTAAAGTTCTGATATTGTTGGTAAAATGTTGATACAATTGTGTATCTGTATGGTAAGTTTTGAAAATGATCACAATATCGCTATACATCAACACATTTATACTGGGTAAAGACTGTCCACCTGCATATTGTTTGTAAAGTGAGTTAGTGGTTCATCAAGACTGCTTAAACAGCAATGAGTTCCCCAATAACTGTCAGTGTTGGGTTTTGTTGATGTTGTCTGTATCCAAACACCATTTTCTGGACCTGTTTCTGATGATGTTTGTAAACACCACTGGTTCATTGACTTATTTGGGATAAAGATATACAAATCAGCTTTTCATTAAAACTATATTGCATCAGAACTGCCTCATTCTGAGTGCCTTAGAGATAAGGTAACCATGCGTAGCTTTCATGTGAGCAGTTGGGAAAAGGCACATCCAGAGTGAGATATAGCTTGTAATGCTAGAAATTTAGTTACAAGTGCTGTGAGGCTGGGTGTAACCTAACTTGGCAAGGGGATGGAATCCAGAAAGAATGTCCAAAAGGGTAAGAAGAAAAGGAAAGAATCAGCAAGTGAGTCAGTAAGGCATCAACATTACAGGCCGGTTAAGGTACAAGGGAATTTGACATGGTTGAAAGCCATTGACTTTAATGCTATGAGTTCAACGAACAAGGTAGATGAGTTTAGGATACAAATTAAAACATGAGAGTATGATGACATTGCTGTCACTGAGACATGATTGAGAGAAAGGCAGAATTGGAGGCTCAATACTTTAGGATAGAAGGTCTTCATGTGAGACAGCGAAGGAGGCAGAAGAGGAGGTGGTGTCACAATCATGCTCAGGGAATTTATTACAACTTGGAATACTTCTTTAAATAAACCCATGTGGGTAAAACCAGCAGAGCAAGTAAGGAGGCAAATTTCAGGGAAATGTAAAAGTAATAGGGTCATGATAGTGGGGAATTTCAACTCTCTCAACATTAACTCTGGTTATCATAGTGTGAAACATATAGAAGAACATTTAAAATAGATCCAGAAAGCTTTTGAAGCCAGGATGTAGAAGTCCCAAGGGAAGAAGGAGGTCCTGGACTTCACTTTAGGTAACCAAAGTGGTTGAAGTATCAGTGGGGAAGCATTTTGCAGACAGTTATCAGAACTCTTTTGAAAAGATTCAGGATTGTTATGGAAAGGGATAAGAATGGGCCTGCAATCAAAGTTCCAAATTAGTTGATTTTAATAAGACTAGATATAATTTGGCCAGAGTGCGTAGGGAGTGGATACTTTCAGGTAAATGTGCAAAAGGGAACTTAAAGCGGAGATGAGGAGAGCTTTAGGGGGAACATACATTGATACAGCCAAGTAAAATAAAGGAAAATGCTGAGTTGTTTTACAGTACATTAATGGTTAAAGGATAACCGGGAATGAGTAAAGGCCCATTAAGGAGCTCAGCAGTAATGTGTGTGTGGAACCAGAGGTTGTAGGCTTGGTTCAAAACGAATACTTTGTGTCAGTGTTCACTAGTAGTTGGGGATGATTCATACTCTTAAAAGCTTGTTAGCAACTGCACCTTATGAAAGAGAAAACAACATACACAGCTAGAATAACAATAATGACCATCATGAGTCCCTGTACAATGGTGGTTCCTAAAGATCCCAGCCATCCTGTAGCCCAACTCCACAGGGTAGAGGGAGGAGGTTGTCGGATGTTTTTGACCTCCTATGGTCACCCAGATTAGTAATACTTTCAGAATTATTTGGAAAGTAGGTGCAACGTTTGGAGCCAATCAGAGCACAGGTGTCTCTTCCCTTCCCCCGCTAAAACAAAATCAAGGACCATTCAGGTCTGGCGCGCTACCATGTGAATTTTTCTTTTTAATCGTTAACGGGATGAGGGCGTCACTGACATTTATTGCCCATCTCTTATTGCCCAAAGGGCAGTTCAGAGTCAACTGCATTGCTGTGGGTCTGGAGTCACATGTAGGCCAGATCAGGTAAGGATGACAGTTTCCCTCCTTAAAGGACATTTATGAACCAGATGGGTTTTTACTCACAATCAACAAGGGATCATGGTCATCATTAAATTCTTAATTCCAGATTTTTTTTATTGAATTCAAATTCCACCATCTGCCATGGCGGGATTTGAACCCGGGTCCCCAGAACGTTATCTGGGTCTCTGAAATAACAGTCCAGCAATGAGACACTAGGCTATCGCCTCCCCTGACGAATGGCGACCATTTTATAATTTATTCTGCTAAGGGCGGAGAATGTATTCCCACCTTTTCCAGAACTGAAGCCAGGGTTATAGCTTCTCTGGCCAGTTTGGTCTTACCATTGAAAGGAAATATAATAACAAAGAAATGCTGGGTTTCAGAGATGGCTCTCTTGTGTCTCCAGCTAGGTGGTTTGGCGAGTGATATATGTAGGGTACTACATACCCAAGGCAGCAATGAACCCACCCAGTGGCTGGGCAGCCACAGGTATGATCTATGGCCACAGCCAAAATATGTGCCATTACAGGAGGTGAAACGGGCAATAACCTCAGGATACATTGCATGGAGATGGGACCTCCACTTGTACCCCTAACAAAATCAGTCAACAGACTGGATAAGGCTATGACATTGAAATACTGAGAGCAATTACTCTCTCCCATCTCTTGTCCCCCTTTGAGAGAGTTGACAAAATACACAGACCCTTGTGGTCTTCGCTGATTTGAGGTATTAGTGAGGGCCAGGAATGAAGGATTATGGGTACGATCATAGCTGGACTGGTACCACCCAGAGAAGCGGGTCACGGTTGGTTCGCAGACCTCCAGGCTTCATTACTCACTGTCATGTTCATGAGAGAACTGAGTTACCCTCCCTTTGGGTTGTAAACATTGGTGAGCATCTCAGGGCCTAGACAAGAGCAAGATGTGAAATTTTGATAAACCTATCACTCTACTATTTCATTTTCAGTAAAGAGAATAGGGTAGATTGGGATTCCCCCTTTACAGTGAGTGGGAATGTGGAAACATATCCAACACCTGGACAGATTAGAGGCTTTGTCATACGTATAAGACATATAGAGATAAGTATTTGCACATAACTCTGAATATCCTGATAGTATAAAAACTGCAATCACCATCATTGAAAAAATGACCATAGGCACCAATGGTGCTCAGTCAGTCTCTGGTTCCACTGCATTTTAGGATGCCTGTTTGATGTGGGAGGCGTGAATCCAGGCTTTCTTCAGACCTTGATAGCTGACTGGGTGATTAGCAGCACCTGATATGGTCCTTCGACTTCATGCCTAAGGGTTCCTTGTGGATCTTTTTTACAAGCCCCCACTCGCCTGGTACAGTGTTGTGACCCCTCCACCCCACCAGTGGGTCCTTCCAGGCAGCCAGTACGTGTGAAGAGACAGAACTTACAGTATCTGTTAGTGCTTGGCAGTAAGACAACAGGGCATCCTTCACAAGATGACATTGGCCTTCCTATCACTACTTCAAATGGACTCAGACCTGTCATTTGGTTGGGGATAGCCCTGACACTGCACAGAACTATTGGTAAAGCCTGGGGCCAGGGCATTCCCTCCTGGTGGTATTTAGCCAGCCACAGTTTCAGGGTCTGACTCATTCTTTCCACCTGCCCCAATGATTGTGGATGATAGGGACAGTGAAAGTTCCAGTCAATCCTCAATAACCAGCAAACTTCTTGACATACTGTTCCTGTGAAATGGGTTCCCTGGTCCGAGGCAGTGCTGGTAGGGTTCAGCAGAGAGTGGCGACGATGCTGGTTGGCAATTGGGGCGAACATTTGCATCAGCACAGTCGCCACGACCAAACGGGTTTGTGCAGGATGTGTTGTCAAGGGACACTACTTCATCACTTCCCTCCCTCCCTCTTCCTCTGACCAACAAAAAAAATGTGCTGATCCCATTGCGAACAGTAGTGATCACACCTGCAGCAAGTGTTGGTTGCTTGAGAAACTTTGGCTTGATGAGCTGGAATTTGAATTTCAAACACTGCGGCACATCTGGGAGGGGTAGAAGTACCTGGATGCTGTGTTTCAGGAGGCTGTCACACCTGGTAGATTAAGTGCTTCAAATTTGGTCAGTGGCCAGGGACAGCAGGATGTGACTGCAAGTGAGGCAGCTGGAGGGATCCTGCATTCAGAAACAGAGGAGCCTCAGCTTTTGAATTGCTCCCTGTGTGGATGAGGAAAAGGGCTACAGGGAGGATGAGCCAACTAACCACTGCACCGTGGCGCAGAAGGCCATTCAAGAGTGGGGAGCAAAAAGACAAGTGGTAATTATAGGAGATTCTGTAACCTGGGGAATATCCTTTGTAAACAAGATTTAGAGTCCCGCATGTTGTGTTGCCTGCCCGGTGCCAGGGTAAGGGATATCTCTGAACGGCTTGAAAAGATATTCGAGAGGGAGGGGGAGAATCTAGTTGTTGTGATCCATTTCAAAAGAAACAACATAAGCAAGACTAGGAAAGAGGACCTGTTCAGGGATCATCAGGAGCTAGGAGCAAAATTGAAGAGCCAGTCCTCAAGGGTTATAATCTCCAGGATTACTGCCCAAGCCATGTGCAAATTGCCATAGGGACATGAGAATAAGGAAAGTAAACAAGTGGCTAAAAGAGTAATATGGGAAAGAGGGGTTCCTTTTCATGGGGCACGGGCATCAGATTTGGAATAGGAGGGATCTGTACCGTTGGGACGGTCTCCACCTGAACCAAGCTGGGAGAAATGTTCTAGCAAAAAGGGTAAATAGGCTGGTCAACAGGACTTTAAACCAGAAAGTGGGGAAGGGAAGAGTGAAACTTTACCCAGTGGGGAACAAAGCAACAGGCTAACATCTGTAGGGGTAGGTGCCATTGTGTGGAAAAATATGAAAAGAATGACAGGAAAGGAGAACTCGAGAGAGGTTATTAAAGACTACAGCACAGACACAAATAGGACAGAGTGTTTGGAAAGGATTAGAAATCAAACATCAAGCACACTGGATAAACGAGTGACAATGAAAAGTGGGACAGTTAATACAGGACTGAAGATATTATTTATATCTGAATGCACACAGCATAAGAAGGTAAATGTGCTTGTGGCACAGATCAAAATTGGCAGATATGACGTGGTGGGCATCACAGAGACATGGCTGCAAGAGGATCAGGATTGGGAGCTTAATATCTGAGGATATACATCTTATTGAAAATATAGGCAGGTAGGCAGAGGGGGTGGGATTGCCTTATTCATAAAAAATGAAATTAAATCAATAGTGAGAAATGAAGTAGGGTCAGATGGTGTAGAATCTGTGTGGGTAGAGTTGAGGAGCCGTAGAAGTTTAAAAAAAACATAGTTGGAATTATGTCCAGGCCTCCAAACAGTAGTCAGGAGCTGGGGTACAAGATACACCAGGAAATAGAAAAGGTGTGTAAGAAAGGAATAGTTACAATGATCATGGGGGGGATGTCAATATGCAGATGGACTGGAAAAATTAGGTTGGTAGTGGATTGCAAAAAAGGAATTTGTGGAATGTCTGTGAGATGGCTTTTTGGAGCAGCTTTTGGTGGAGTCCACTAGGAAACAGGCAATACTGGATTTAGTGTTGTGCAATGAGGCAGACTTGATAAGGGGGCTTAAGCTGAAGGAACCCTTTGGAGGCAGTAATCGTAATATGATTGAATTTACTCTGCAATTTGAGAGGTTGAAGACAGAATCAGAGGTAATGGTATTACAGCTGAATAAAGGCAACTACGGAGACATGAGGGAGGAGCTGAGCAGAATTGACTGGGAGAGGAGTATAGCAGGAAAGATAGGGGAACAGCAATGGCAGGAGTTTCTAGGAGTAATTCAGGACACACAGCAAAAATTCATCTCTAGGAAAAAGAAGCATGGGACAGGGACAATGAGGCAACCGTGGCTGACGAGGGAAGTCAGGGATAGCATAAAAGCAAAAGGGAAAGCATATAATGTAGTGAAGGACAGTGGGAAACCAGAGGATCGGGAACCTTACAAAGACCAACGGAGGGCAACAAAAAAGAAAAAAGGAGGGAGAAGATTAAATGTGAGGGTAAGCTAGCCAGTAATATAAAGGAGTACTGTAAGAGTTTCTTTTGATATATAAAGGGAAAAAGAGAGGCAAAAGTAGACATTGGACCACTGGAAAATGATGCTGGAGAGATAATAGTGAGGAACAAGGAAATGGTTGAGGAACTGAATAATTACTTTGCGTCAATCTTCACAGTGGAAGACACCAGTAATATCCCAGAAATTTGATAGAGTAAGGGGGCAGAGCTGAGTATGGTGGCCATCACCAAGGAGAAGGTGCTAGAAAAACCAAATGGCCTGAAGGTGGATAAATCGCTAGGACCAGATGGACTACAACCCAGAGTTTTTAAGGAGATAGCTGAAGAGATAGTGGAGGTGTTAGTGGTGATCTTTCAGGAATCGCAAGAGTCAGGGAGGGTCCTAGAGGACTGGAAAATCGCCAATGTGACACCCCTGTTTAAAAAGGGAGTAAGGCAAAATACTGAAAATTACAGGCCGATTAGCCTAACCTCAGTCATGGGTAAGATATTAGAGTCCATTGTGAAGGATGAGATTTCTGGATATTTGAAGTTTAAGGGGGATACACGCGGAAAGTACTTTACACAGAGGGTGGTAGGTGCCTGGAACGCGTTGCCAGCAGAGGTAGTAGAGGCAGGCACGGTAGATTCATTTAAGGTGCGTCTGGACAGATGCATGAGTAGGTGGGGAGCAGAGGGATACAGATCCTTAGGAATTGGGCGATAGTTTTAGACAGTGGATTTGGATCGGCACAGGCTTGGAGGGCCGAAGGGCCTGTTCCTGGGCTGTAAGTTTTCTTTGTTCTTTGAAAGTGCAAGGTAAAATACGGCAAAGTCAGCACGGCTTCATCAAGGGGAGGCCATGCCTGACAAATCTGTTAGAATTCTTTGAGGAAATAACGAGCAAGTTAGACCAAGGAGAGCTAATAGATGTTATCTACCTGGGCATCAAGAAGGCCTTTGACAAGGTGCCGCACAGGAGGCTGCTGAGTACAATAAGGACCCATGGTGTTAGAGGCAAGGTACTAGCATGCATAGAAGACTGGCTGTCTGCCAGAGAGCAAGAGAGTGGGGTTAAAAGGGTCTCAGGATGGCAGCCGGTGACAAGTAGTGTTCCGCAAGTGTCAGTGTTGGGACCACAACTTTTCATTTTATACATCAATAGTCTCGATGAAGGAACTGAGGGCATTCTGGCTAATTTTGTACATGATGCAAAGATAGGTAGAGGGATAGATAGTATTGAGGATGCGGGGAGACTGCAGAAGGATTTGGACAGGTTAGGAGCGTGGGCAAAGAAGTGGCAGATGGAGTACAATGTGAAAAAGTGTGAGGTCATGCACATTGATAAGAAGAATAGAGGTATGGACTATTTTGAAAATGGGGAGAAAATTCAGAAATCTGAAGTACAAAGAGACTTGTGAGTTCTAGTCCAGGATTCTCCCAAGGAAAACTTGCAGGTTGAGCCTGTAGTTAGGAAGCCAAATGCAACTTTGGCATTTATTTTGAGAGGGCTTGAATATAACATCAGGGATGTATTACTGAGGCTCTATAAGGCTCTGGTCAGGCCACATTTGGAATATTGTGTGCAGTTTTGGGCTCCATATCTCAGGAAAGATGTACTGGCTCTGGAGTGGGTTCAGAGGAGGTTCACAAGAATGGTCCCAGGAATGAAAACCTTAACATATGAGGGACGTTTGAGAACTCTGGATCTATACTCAATTGAGTTTAGAAGGATGAGGGGGCATCTAATTGAAACTTACAGAATACTGAATGGCCCAGACAGAATGGATGTTGGGAAGATGTTTCCATTGGTAGGAGAGACTAGGACCTGAGGGCACAACCTTTGAGTGAAGGGAAGACCTTTTAGAACAGAGATAAGGAAAAACTTCTTTAGCCACAGAGTGGTGAATCTATGGAATTCAGTGCCACAGAAGGCTGTGGAGGCTAGGTCATTGAGTATATTTAAAACAGAGATGGATAGGTTCTTGATTGTCAAGGGGATCAACGGTTACAGGGAGAAAGCAGGAGAATGGGGGTGAGAAACCTATCAGCTATGATTGAATGGGGGGCAGACTCGATGGGCTGAATGGCCTAATTTGTGCTCCTATGTCTTATGGTCTTATGAGGTATGTAATCCTTACAAAGCATTTTGACTGTGTGATTGGCTGTGGCCTTTCTCACAGGAGCAGCTTCCGCCCATCTGGAAAAATTGTCCACAGTTACAAGGACATCTGAGTAACCTTGACAGCATGGGATTGAGAAATAATCAACTTGCAACAGCTGGTATGGCCTTGGAGGCACTGGTGCTTTCAGTTGGGGAACTTACACTTTAGCTCCTGGTGGTATTTTGGCTAGCTGCAGTTTCAGGGTTTGACTCATTCTTTTGGTTGTTTTCTGGCAAGTGAGGCAACAGTCCAATACCGCTTGAGCATATCTTTTAAAGTCTCATCCCCACCAGCTGCACTGTAACCGGGCTGTCAGCTGTTCAGGACCCAAATGTACCACGAGTGGATTTGTTGTGCTAGATATGGCATCAAGGCAGTGGGTGCGACTAGTCGATTTGATTCTCAATGTCTCCAATCTCCATGCCTGCATAGCCTGTGTCCATTATTAATCCATTCCCATTTCTCCTCTTGGGAATATTCATTCTGCATTGTTTGCAGATTTCGATTTGCTGTCCCAATGTCGAGACAGCAGATGTGTGCTTGAGTATCTTCGCAGGAGTGATTGGAGCCAGCTGTTTTGGCTGCCTGATCTGCCAGGGCATTACCCTGGGATTCCATGGTGTTTTTTTAGCGTTCATAGAACACAACAGCGCAGTACAGGCCCTTCGGCCCTCGATGTTGCACCGACCTGTGAAACCAATCTGAAGCCCATCTAACCTACACTATTCCATTATCATCCATATGTTTATCAAACGACCATTTAAATGCCCTTAAAGTTGGCAAGTCCACTACTGTTGCAGGCAGGGCATTCCACACCCTTTACTACTCTCTGAGTAAAGAACCTACCTCTGACATCTGTCCTATATCTATCACCCCTCAATTTAAAGCTATGTCCCCTTGTGCTAGCCATCACCATCCGAGGAAAAAGGTTCTCACTGTCCACCCTATCTAATCCTCTGATCATTTTGTAAGTCTCTATTAAGTCACTTCTTAACCTTCTTCTCTCTAACGAAAACAGCCTCAAGTCCCTCAGCCTTTCCTCATAAGATCTTCCCTCCATACCAGACAACATCCTGGTAAATCTCCTCTGCACCCTTTCCAATGCTTCCACATCCTTCCTATAATGCGGTGACCAGAACTGTACGCAATACTCCAAGTGCGGCTGCACCAGAGTTTTGTACAGCTGCAACATGACCTCATGGCTCCAAAACTTAATCCCTCTACCAACAAAACCTAACACACCGTACGCCTTCCTAACAACCTTATCAACCTGGGTGGCAACTTTCAGGGATCTATGCACATGGACACCAAGATCTCTCTGCTCATTCACACTACCAAGAATCTTACCATTAGCCTAGTACTCTGTATTCCTGTTCCTCCTTCCAAAGTGAATCACCTCACACTTTTCCACATTAAGCTCCATTTTCCACCTCTCAGCCCAGGTCTGCAGCTTATTTATGTCCCTCTGTAACCTGCAACATCCTTCCGCACTATCCACAACCCCACCGACTTTAATGTCATCCGCAAATTTACTAACCCATCCTTCTACGCCCTCATCCAGATCATTTATAAAAATGACAAACAGTAGTGGCCCCAAAACAGATCCTTGCGGTACACCACTAGTAACTGAACTCCAGGATGAACATTTCCCATCAACCACCACCCTCTGTCTTCTTACAGCTAGCCAATTTCTGATCCAAACCGCAAAATCACCCTCAATCCCATGCCTCTGTATTTTCTGCAATAGCCTACCGTGGGGAACCTTATCAAACGCTTTACTGAAATCCATATACACCACATCAACCGCTTTACCCTCATCCACCTGTTTGGTCACCTTCTCAAAGAACTCAATAAGATTTGTGAGGCACGACCTACCCTTCACAAAACCGTGTTGACTATCCCTAATCAAATTATTCCTTTCCAGATGATTATAAATCCTATCTCTTTTAATCCTTTCCAACACTTTACCCACAACCGAAGTAAGGCTCACTGGTCTATAATTACCAGGGCTGTCTCTACTCCCCTTCTTGAACAAGGGGACAACATTTGCTATCCTCCAGTCTTCTGGCACTATTCCTGTAGACAATGACGACAAGATCAAAGCCAAAGGCTCTGCAATCTCATCCCTAGCTTCCCAGAGAATCCTAGGATAAATCCCATCCGGTCCAGGGGACTTATCTATTTTCACACTTTCCAGAATTGCTAACACCTCCTCCTTATGAACCTCAATCCCGTCTAGTCTAACAGCCTGTATCTCAGCATGCTCCTCGACAACATTGTCTTTTTCATGTGTGAATACTGATGAAAAATATTCATTTAGCACCTCTCCTATCTCTTCGGACTTCACGCACAACTTCCCACTACTGTCCTTGACTGGCCCTAATCTTACTCTAGTCATTCTTTTATTCCTTACATACCTATAGAAAGCTTTAGGGTTTTCCTTGATCCTACCTGCCAAATTCTTAGAAACTCATTAAAAGTAAACCTGCTGACTTTACTTGTACATTTCAGTCCCACTACACCTTGTGTTCATTTGTGTGAAAATCCTGTATTCCCTTGTGAAATAAATTTGTGTCTATTGGTTGCAGAAGCCTGTGTCCCATTGGCTAAATGATCCTGTATTGTGGCTGCTGCGTGGGGGAGGAGAGGGATGGACAAAGCTGCTGGTGTGTGTGTGTGTGTGTGTGTGTGTGTCGGGG
>JAHRHZ010000102.1:0-124682 GCA_024137785.1 Ginglymostoma cirratum
TATCCGCCTCCCCCTCTCTCCCTATTTATTTCAGAACCCTCTTCCCCTCCCTCATTTCTGATGAAGGGTCTAGGCCCGAAACGTCAAGCTTTCCTGCTCCTATGATGCTGCTTGACCAGTTGTGTTCATCCAGCCCCACACTTGGTATCTCGGATTCTCCAGCATCTGCAATACCTTTTATCTCTGATTATAGAGGTCTCCAGCACAGAAAAAGACCCTTTAGCCCATCAGGTCTGACCAGTTGAACTCAAGACCCTGACTGTTCTCGGAAAAAAAACCAAAATTGCTGAAAACGCTCAGCAGGTCTGGCAGTATTTGTGAAGAAAAATCAGGGTTAATGTTTCGGGTCTGGTGACCCCTTCTCAGAACTGACCATTCTCGTCTCATTTCCCAGCACATGGCTCACAGCCTCACCGTAGTTGGCCCTGCAAGTGTATATCTTAAAATACGTTAACATTTATGATGGTTTGTGCTTGTTCTACCATGACAGGCAGTGAGTTGCCTTTTCCCACCATAGGCAATCTCAGTGAAAAGTTTTGTTGTCGCTGCTTTGACTTCTGTCGCAAACGGCCTTTGCATTTGTTATCAGCTTTCACGTGTAGTCAGCAGGGCTCACACCGGCACAGGAATACCCCAATGGATTTCAAGTCCATCGCCTTAACCACTCGGCCATGACTGCAGGGGATAGTGTTATGCTGTTTATCTTTTCAGGTCGTTTCCCGTGCCCAGTCGAGCTGTGGATGGATGAATTATTGCTGGGTTTGTTTGAATCCAATCACTTCGTAGATTTCTAAAGTGTTAAATTTGGTACATGGTGATTCTGGTTGTTTCATCCCAGTAGAAAAAATAAATGTTCATTTACAAGCGAAAATATAAATTGCAGGAAAAAAACTCAGCGGGTCTGGGAGCATCTTCGGGCAGAGAGTTTGAGTCAACGTTTCAGAACTTCTTCAGAACTCTGTTTTCTCCTTTCTGTAATGCAGTTTCTGTTTTCGCTTCTGATTCCCAGCTCTTTACGGTAGCCATTAAAGCAACATAGAAATACCTTCGTGATCACTCACCGGACAAGATTTACGTCTGGGGAACATTTTCCTGACTGCATTAAAACCCATAACTGTATAGTCAAAAGGGAACTGGCAGAGTGAGAACAGCACTTGTTACTTCCTCAGTGGCCTCAAACCGCCAACTTCACATTTCCCAGTCGAATTGCACAACAGAAAATGACGAGCTCTTGCAGCAGCCCTTAAAGCGGGCTCGTAGTGAATTCAAACATCCAACTGCCTCGCTTGGAATGATAATTGTCTTGTATCAGCTGTACTTTTCCAAAATGAAACCTGGGACATACATTGAGGAGACATGGGTTCAGTCTGCTCCTACCCTTAGCAGACCCATCCATATCACCGGGAACCAGCTCTCCTACAACTGGGCCTGTCTCCCTTTGACCCTTTCAGTGTCTTGTCTATTTCTGAGTTTTCTCATTGTCGCGGAGCCGATTTGAGATTTGAATTCCTGATGTGCAGGAATGAGAATTCTTTCAATGTCTCAGATCAGTTCATGTCCCGATAATATCCGAGTCAGTGTCCCGGCCTTTTAAAAGAAGTGGCAGGTGTCTGGACTGTTTATGCTCAGTCGGAAAGTTCACTCTTCATTCTCCTGTGATTCCAGTTCCCAAAACGTTTCTAAAGATTCACAAAGCTGGAGGCTGGGTTTTCTGTTTCGCTTCCTTAACATTTTCTCCCCAACAACTGACTATATTTTCCCAAAATCTCTTGCACCATGTCAAGAGATTGGGAAGTACCGTTTGGTGGACAGAAACCCAAGGCCGGGAATGTTCTCTTTGGAGCAAAACCGGAGATTTCCTGGGGCTGTATGTAATGATGGGGTTGGTTGGGAGTGCGGATGAGCGGGTTGATCATCGTGAGAAACTGTGCCAATGACAAGGGTCTGTTGCCAGAGGACTGGGATTGAAGATAATTCATGAAAAACAGCAATTATGCAGAATAAACACGCAGAATACTGCAGAAATTCAACACGTCCAGCTGTGTCGGTGGTAAGAGAAACAGAGCGAAGGTTTTGAGGACAGCGAGATTCTTGTCCAGAACACACGTTCCCTGAACGTCAACACACTACCGGACCTGAGAAAACATCAGTTCGTTTTGACAGAAACATCGTCAGTAGAATTTGAACCTGTGCGGGGAAACGCCCAACGGATTTCAAAATCCATCGTCTTAACCGGTCGGCCACGACTACTGGCCAAGGTGGAGCTTTAATATTTCTCAAGAAAAGGTTTAACAGGAAAGGTGAGTATTCGACTTGTGATGTCTGTCCAACGACCCTAAATTTCACTGTCACCATGGACTTGATCAGAACGGAGTAGGCTGTGGTGGAATTGAATTGAACTAAACACATTGATGAACGACAGAGTGGATGGAAAGGATCCATTTCCATGAGCGGAGAGATTAATTATCAGGGCAATGGATCGAGAAAGAATTATGTTCTTGTATTTTCATCGCGCCTTTCACCACCACTGAAATCGAAGCCAATGAAGTACGTTTGGAGCAGATTCGTCTTTGGCGAATCTAATGTGCAAATCAGGGCAGTTGGTTTAACTAGAGGTCTAAAAACAAAATGTTTAAAATACTTACGACTGGCGCTGGAGACGCCAGTGAGTTCATACTTAACTTTGGAGGCTTGTTGCGCTCTCATTTTTACCCGGGTGTGTTATCTCCAAGAAACGAGTTGCCCATTTAAATCAGAATTAAGGTGAATTTTCTCACGCTTAGGGAGAAGCAAATCTGTGGAATTCTTGAAAGCAGCGGCTGTCCTGTCTAGGTATATTCAAGGCTGAAACAGCCAGACATTTCGTCATTTCGGGAGTCAAGGGCCACGTGGATAAGGCAGAACATGGTGTTGAGGATCACCAAATCAGCCATGACCTCGTTAAAAGGTATAGCTGTACTGATTGGCCAGATGGCTTCAATCTGCTGCAATTGCTTATCTGTCATTTGGAAAATGCTCGGGAACAATGTAGAGGACGAAATAGCAGAACATTCACCAAAGATGACTGCAGTCAAACTGAGTCAACATTGTTTGCTGAAAGAAAATCTGCACTTGACAATTTTCCAAGAGTTGCCTGCTAATGTTAAAAGCAGAGTTCATAAGGGAAGCCCGTAGATGAAGTGTACTTGAATTTTAGATAGCGGTCGAAAAAGGGGTCATATAAAAAGTCATAGCACAAGGTCAGAATTCACGGTGTTGGGTAATAAATGAGCATGGATTTCCTATTGTTTAATTAACAGAAGACAAAGAATCGGGATAAAGGGTATTTTTAAAGTTGAAATATCCAACCCCCCACAACCCATGCACCATACTCTTAAGTACACTATTTGATGGACACTTGGAGATCTTTTAACTTAACGTAATTCATGGAACCTGCCACATTACACATTACCAGATCTAAATTAGCCACATCCCACATCCTACCCGTAATGCATCTTTTGCCTCTTTGAACAGTTATGGAAACGTTTTTCTCTGAAATTTATCACCTTCATCGAAAAGGGCTTTATGGTGAAGGAAAAATCGTAAACCAATCTTTACTTGGCACAGATTTATTCACAGAGTGCAACATTACAGGTATGCAGTTCCTGACTCCACTCATTGTCTGTAAGTGTCTTGTTATCAGTTCTCCAGTCACCAAAGAATGTGTACATAATATTTGATAAAAAATGGGCAACTACAGTGAAGGCCACTAAAACATTTATCATCTGTGTGGCTGCCAAGATGTCTCAGTAAGTGTCTCAGACTGATTGAATCCTTTCCCACACTCAGAACAAATGCATGGTTTCTCTACCGTGTGAATTCGCTGGAGAGCAGACGGGAAGACTGACGAGATCTCTTCCAACACTTGGAGCATTTGATCGACCTCTCCTAAGTGCGATCTCGCTGGTGTGTCAGCAGATAGGATGTTTGAGTGAACCCTTTCTACACAAAAAGCAATTATAGAGTTCGAGAGATATTCAGCGCAGAAACAGAGCCTTTGGTTCAACTAGTCCATGCCGACCAGATATCAAAAATTAATCTAGTCCTGTCTGCCAGCATTTGGCCCTTATCCCGCTAAACCCTTCCTTTCCATGTATCCATACAGATGCCTTTTAAATGTTGTATTTATACCAGCCTCCACCATTTCCTGTGTCAGTTCATTCTTTACACACACCATTCTGCGTGTCAAAACATTACACTCTACGTCCCTTTAAAATCTTTACCCTCCAACCTTAATTCTATAACCTCAAGTTTGGACTCCCCTACCCTGGGAAAAAAGACCGTATCGCTACCTCTCATGATTTTATTAACTTCTATAAGGTGACCCCTCAGCCTCCAACATAAATAGCCCAGTTTATTCAGCCTCTCCCTCCAGCTCAACTGCTGAAACCCTGGCAACATCTTTGTAAGCCTCTTCTAAACCTTTTCATCTTTACTTGAGCAGAGAGAATAGAATTGAATGCAATATGTGAGGTTTCGTATGTGGGTATTGACGTGGTTAGTGGGTGCAGAGAAGAACATCCTCTTTATCTCGCCAGTTTCAATTGTGAAAATATCGGTTTTAAAGCAGTGTCAGAGGAAATTGTCTCTTTCTGTGCATTTTCACTGGAAATGTTCAGCTGTGAACTGTCCGTCTTTACAAAAGCCGTATTTGACTTAAGTTCTCACTGAGTCACATTGAGATAGAAAAAAAGCATCAAGTTTCTGTGATCGGGTGTTTAAGTACATGAACATGTGGATAGGGACAGAATCAGCCTGTTTGGCGCTGTGCCTTATTTAGTTAAAGTGCCCAGCTAATAAACAGGAGATCGTTGTTTGCGTCCCAATAATGCCTACAGCTCAGATTGAGGGTATCTTGTCTAAACTTCTTGCAAATAGCACCAGTTGCTTGATTCTTCGAGGTGGCTTGCTTCTTACATTTATACTCAATGCATTATTATTCCTCTGCTCCCGATCCAGTTGTCTGAGCTTTACCCAAGTGGCTGTTTTGTTTGTTGCTGTTTTGTGAACTGTAACAATTAACAATTGTCAGCTAATCAGAGAGAGAAATTTTGATAAATATGCCGATTTGACAGATAAAGCTGATAATTTCGCCTAATATTATATTATTGAAATACATAACTAACCTAGTTCAAATTAACGATCTGTGGACCCGAAAGGTTACCTCTCTTTCTCTCCACAGATGCTGCCAGGCCTGCTGAGTTTCTCGGTCAATTCCTGTTTCTCTTTCAGACTTTGAGCATCTGCAGTTCTGTTAACTTGAATAATTTCTGGGACAAAACAGTACATCTACAGGCTCCACAGCTTCTTTCTCGTTCCTGAAAATCAGTCATCACAATAAACGAGCAGAATAGAACTGCCATTCCCTGACTGAAAACGGAACTCAGCCTGCGGCAGTGAAAGCGCCAAATCCTAACCACGAGATCACCAGAAAGCGTGCTTCAGACTCTTGTATCTTTTCTCAACGACACTGCTTCTGACTTTTGATTTGCTGTCACTTTCACCAAAATTCCATTTTCATTTTTAATGACCTGCTGCACCTGCAATCCTATGTTTAGTGATTCATGCACAAGGACACCCAAGTCCCTCAACACAGCAGCGTGCTGCAATTTTTTTACCATTAACACATAGTCCTTTTTGCGTTATTCCTACCAAAATAGATGATGTCACACGTATCAACATTGTACTCCATCTGCCAGACCTTTGCCCACTCACTTAGACTATCTATATCACTCTGCAGACTTTCAGTGCCTTCTGCACACTTTGTTCTACCACTTGTCTTAGTGTCATCTGCAAATTTTGATACACCACACTTAGTCCCCAATTCCAAATCACCTATGGAAATTGTAAACAATTGTGCTCCAAACACTGACCCCTGAGGCACGCCACTAGCCACTGACCGCCAACGAGAAAACACCCATTTACCCCTCTTCTTTGTTTTCCACTGGTCAACCAATCCTCTATCTATGCCAATACACTACACGTAATACCGTGCAACTTTATCTTATGTAGCAGCCTTTGGTGTGGCATCTTGTCAAATACCTTCTGGAAATTCAGACACGCCACATCCACAGGTTCCCCATTGTCCACATTGCAAGTAATGTCCTCAAAGATTCCACCAAATTAGTTAAACATGACCTCCCCTTCATGAACCCATAAAAACCAAAAGGACTGCTGATGCTGTAAATCAGGAGCAAAAACAAAGTGGCTGGAAAAGCTCAGCAGGTCTGGCAGCATCTGTGGAGGACAAAACAGAATTAACATTTCGGGTCCGGTGACCCTTCCTCAGAACTGGACCTGATGAGCTTTTCCAGAAACTTTGTCTTTGGTTCATGAACCCATGCTTGGTGTTCCCAATAGGACAATTTATATTGATGCCTTGCTATTTCTTCCTTAATGATAGATTCAAGCATTTTCCACTGCCGAGGTTAAGCTAACTGGCCTAAAGTTACCTGCTTTTTGTCTACTTCCTTTTCTAAACGGTGACGTCACATTGGCTGTTTTTCAATCTGCAGGAACCCCCCCAGAGTCCAGTGAATTTTAGTAAATAATTCCTAGTGCATTTGCTATGTCCCCCATCACGTCTTTTAGTATCCTGGGATGCATTTCATCAGGGCCAAGAGACATGTCTACCATTCGCTCCATTACCTTGCCCAGCACTGCCTCCTTTGTGATAATGATAATATCTATACGAATCAGTGAGGGTTTCACATCAGAGGTGAATTAAATGGGAAGAAACACTGAAATCCATTGCTTTCATCAGCTCAGAAACAGTACTGCAAAAAATGCTCTTTATTGAAACATACAGGTGTGATTAGCGATGTAACGGATTGGATGCAGAAAGGTTAGTTCCCTTCTGGGGCCGCCTCGGAACGGAGTGTCTGATGTCAGAATGGAGGTCGCACATTTAAGGCAGAGTCGAGTTAAAATTTATTCTCTCAGATGGTTGTGAATTGGTGGATTCTTAAACAGAAGAGGGTTGTCGAAACTGGCCCAATAAGTATATTTAAGGCGGAGATCGAAAGATTTTTAGTAGCAAGAGTATCAAAGGTTACGGAAAAATCCAAGAAAGTGCAGTTCAGGATTATCAGATCAGGATTATCCGCTCATTTAATAGCAGAGCAGACTTGATGGCCAGAGTTGTCTCTTTCTACTCTAAAATGCATGATGTTAATATAAGTCTGCAAAACTGACCGGAGAAAAATTCGCCAACTTAAAAATGTGTGGATCCCTTCGGGGCACTGAACCGAGGTGAGATGTGCAAAGGGCAGCAAACAAGAGGGCAGTCCTTGTGGTTGGTTATTCCGGAGTGATCTGTATACCAGGGTAAACAGGAAAAACCAGATTTCGGTGCACATATTGAGCCTGGCTCCATTAGGCCCACAGTCAACTCTCACAAACCACCATTGCCCTTCACTTTTTCTGACCTCCCCTCTGTTCTTGTCTTAAACAAATTGCACGTCAGGCAATTACAGCTGACATTGCTGATGCAGAACTGTAATATGGATTGAAGCAATACCGACTGGTCTGCGGCATAATTCTGCTTCTAAAGATCAGTCAATATTTCATAGTTATTATTGTAAATTTTAACCACGAACACGCCATGGCAGTGAAGGCACTGAATCCTAATCAGTAGATGACGAGGGAAGACTTCTATCTGTATCACCGTGGCCACTGCCTGATTCAGCATTGCATCGCTCATCCTTCTGCACATGATTCCCTCTGATCCATTTCGGTTTTGTCGCATTGTCTTGGTTTATAATGTACAGACTATCCTGTTATCTATTACATTGCAGTTTCTAATGCATGAAACCCGACCTTACTGGGAACAGTCTTCGTTCTGTAGCGCAGCATTGAAAGCAATGGTCTTGTAACGCATAGATCATGAGTTTACTTCTAACTGGAGCATATGAGAATGTTTGTACAGCTGCTGCATCCAACATCCAAAGGAGCAATTTCAATATCATCTGAAATTATGCCAATGTCATTTCCTCCACAGGCCAGCAGGTAGCTGAGGTGAGATATTATAAACTGCAGATTGACAAGGAAACAATGGGGGACCAACCCGAGAGGGGAATGGCCGAATGCTTTTTTTTTTCTTTGCCGTAATCAGATTCTGGTTTTGAAGTGTGAAACGGGACAACATAACACAAATAGGTGAAATCCTACTTTCTGGGCGTTGGTCTCTGCTGAGGCCTTTGTCACCTTCTGGGAAATATGCCTGTGTGTTACCTTCTGAGGGTGAAAATGTGGTCCAGTTCCCCAGGGGAACATGACCATCTCAAATGGCCGGTCCATCGCCTCGGAGCACACAAGGTGATGGGCCAAGGCGAGAAACTGGGATGTTGATCCTCTTTCCGTGCTGTAAAAACACGATGATTCAATCATTTTGGAGGAGAAACAACAGTCATAGAAAGGAAAAAAAAAGCCGGAAGTTGTGTCATTAAGAAACGATGCACATCAACCTTCCATTATCCCTGATGGTCTCGTGGTTAGAGTTCGATTCCCGGTCAGGGAATCAAGTTTTATTGTTCCTGATGGTGACAACAGCAAAGGCAGCGAAGCTCTGTCCGCAATCCTTTCAATGTCAGTTAATGTCTCCGAGAACATCAGAGTCCATATTCCAGCCGCTTAAAGAGGGGAAAGGCGCCTTAGCCGTCACTGCTCAGTCAGGCTATTCACCTTTGCGTTGTGTTGTTAGCAGGGACATCAGCAGTCATAGTAACATTCACAAGATGAACAACCAGTAAAGATAATCACTTTCGCTACTTCAATTCAATTGTCTCCCCTTTGTAACGCGGTGAGTTTCACTGGCATTTGTCGTCAGGAAGCTGCAATTCACCCTGTCGAGTCTGCTTAGCCATTCAAGGAGATCACTGCTGATATGATAAATGGCGACTCTGCTTTCCTGCTTTCCCTCCATAACCTGAGGTAACCTCGAGCCAAATCACAACATCATATATTACTGATATTTTTCTGAAGTTCAGATTACTTCAGTGACCTGTACATGTTTGCATGAAATTGAATAATATGAAACGAGCAAAAAAAAGCCCTCCCCGCAATTCAACCCAGTGCAGGGTCAGCCGTGTGACAAGAGTTAGAAAGCGAAAACGTTACCTCCAATTCTCCTAACACAGATTTCTCTCTTGACGAGTTGAATATTTGCAGCATTTTTCATGATAATTGTGACATTTTCAAGGACAGATCCTCCCTCAATCCAGAAATAACTGTGCTGCCAAAAACGATTTTGACTCAAATTAGAAGTACTGAGCATCTTTTCATACAGCTTGATGCCCCAATAATCCCTGCTCCATGTCACTAAAAGCTGCTCCGGGCGAGGTTGGAGCTCACGGCCTCGGCATTTCACCACCTCGACACCGTCAGAGAAGGAGCGCGCGCTCACAGATTGCGTCACTTCGATCTGCATCACCCTGGTCACTGCCTGACTCAGCATTGCATTCTCCAATCCTTCTGCGCATCATTCCCGCGGCTCTATCTCGGTTTTGTCACATTTTCTTGGCTCATAATGCACAGACTATCTCGTCAGCTATTATCACAGTGGATGTCCATACGCTCATTGCCGTCCCCATTTCCGGTTATATCTTCGCGGCTGGGCCAACTGAGTTTCTCTGGTTCCGGACCCGGGAACTGGAATTATATGACCGCACGCAGCAATGGTTACTTCCTTGTGTGAGGGAACTGGTGAAGTATCCGATGTCAGATTGCTATTGAAAAGTACATTTCAACAAGAGCCTGCACTATCCCCTGAGCTTTTGATATTTTGTAGGAATCTATCAATCTCAGTCTTCAACATACTCATTGATGGAATCTACACAACCACTGGTCGCATCGTAATTACAGATTCCAGCCCTTTGTGAATCCCCACATTAGAGTGCACTGTTTGTAAAGAATTCCTATTGTGGATCTGGTGCTGTTCCTATCATATCCGCTGCCACTGTAGTTACTATGCTTTACAAGCAGGTTTCTTCATGTGGCGCCGTGATCGTGTAGTGTTTAGTACTCTGCGTTGCGTCCGCAACAACCTCGATTTGAATACGAGCCACAGCAGTGATTGTTTCTTGTAATTATTTTTTTTGAGACTGGCTATAGAAATGCGGTAAGTATCACACATTTTTATGTGAAAATATTCTTTGAGGTGGCGACAATCATATCTCAACACCTTGCTCTCTCACATATCTGCATTTGATGTATCAGGATTCAAATCCACAACTTGGAGATTTCTCTCCCTCCCACAATCACTAACTCTCTTTTCCATTCCTCCTTCCACTTCACTGAGGCACTGCACAATCTAACATCCATTTTCACATTGACATCGTTCACTCTGTCCTGTTGCTCTCAGTGTTGCTGTGTGAACGTTTCCTGGCTCACAATCGAGAACTTTAAACCAGACAATCCATTTAGATACTGCGGCGGTGAAATCAAAACTCGTGTGGCAGCTTTTACTGACATGGGCCAGTGATTATTGGAGCATCAGACTTAGGAAAATGACACAGGGCAATATTGACCAAAATAGACTTTATCGGAAAAGACCAGTTTCTGTGGCTTTCTGCATCATTTATTTCGTTTGTTCATTTGGCTGTAGCTAGAGTATTGTGTGCAGTCTGTGATTTACATTATTGCGGGGATTTAAAATCACGATAAATGGTGCAGGAGAGATTTACCAGGATTTGTCTGGGCTGAAGAGTTTCAGTCTGAAGAGAGATTGAACAGACTTGTGGTTGTTTTCCTTCGAGCAGAGGAGATGTACAAAATAATGAGGGATATTGATAGTGTAGACTCAAATGAACGCTTCGCCTTGATGGAAGGATTGTTCACCAGGGACCATAGATTTCATGCAAGAGATCGGAAGGTTGGAGTAAGTATGCGGAAAAACGTTTTCAGCCAGTGGGTGTTTGGAATCTGGAAGCTACTGCCTGTAAGTGTCCTGGAGGCAGATATCTTGATGACTTTAAGAAACATTCAGATGTGAATTTGTGATGCTAAGACATTGACGGCTGTGGACTCAGCGATAGAATTAGAATTAGGATACTTAAACAATTGTACATGATTGGTACACTCTTAAGGAGTCATTGGTTCAAGGTCCTCGGTAGTACAGTGTTTCGTATCCTTGCCAGACACGTGCGAGACTGGGGTTCCATTCCTCGCCAAGGAGGGTCCAAGCATTTTTGGGCCCTATCAGCGAAAGGGACCCAAGCTTTGATTTCAGCTTGAGCTGATGTCTGTGTGGAGTTTGCACATTCTGGCCGTGTCTGCGTTGGGATGCTTCAGTTTCTTCCCCCAGTCTGACCTTATGCAGGGTCGGTGAATTGGCTCCGGGAAATTGCCCCGTTGTGTGCAGGGAAGAGCAGGCCAGGTTGATGAGACACTGTAAACGCGGGTTTATGAGGATTGGCGGGTGTCACTATTTTATTCTTGGCTCCGGATGAGAATGGTCACTGCTTCATATCAGGCTGTGGGGTATAATGTTCACTCTTTTATGCTGGACTCACTGTTTTATATCGGACTCTGAGTGAATGTTTTCTGGTTTATATTGGGCTGTGGGAGGGAATGGTCACGGTTTTATATCGGGCACTGGGGCCAAATGTTCACTGTTGTGTATCCGGCTCTCGGGGAGATTGGTCACTCGTTGGTATCGAACCCCCTTCTCCTCCTCCTATACCTTCGCGGGTGTGATATACGCTGCAGCAAATACCCACAGCCCTTCAATCAAAACAAAAATGAATGGCAAGCTGAACGCATATTTTGAGACTCGGTGACCAACAAATGCTATGTGTCTGTGAGGATGTTATTCCGATAAAGAAAATACGAACTGCACGACATTTCTGGGATTTAGATTTTCACGTTAGAATATGATTCGATCCCTTGTTTGAAACAGAATAAATTTCTGGTGTAAGTGAACACAATCAGCACCGGACTGCAGGGAAAATGCACAAAGCCGAGCGAACCACGTACAAAATGACATCGTGCAACATACAGCTATTAAGCCTGTATTGCACAATAAACAGTCCGAAAAAAAATCCTTTGTCTCGAATGTTAAGCAGATTTACAATCCAAGAATGGCAGATCTGATCGCAAAATTGTTCTAGAGGCATTGCAGCTACGAGCTATGTTATCATAATTCCTTTCACTTTTCCTGTCTTTCTGCTTAGCCGGCTGTATTCTGGCGAAGATTTCTGCTTTTGGGCAAGAGCAAGCACCAGAGGGCACACGACACCGTGTTCTCCGAGTGGTTGTGTCAAAAATAATTTTTCCGATGTTGCTGCCGCAACACAACAAAAGTGAAGGCACCGAGAAAGGCATCAAGGGACCCTGTCTTCCTTCTCCATTTGCTTAACTACTCAGCTATGCCCGGCTACAATATCAATTTCCCACCAAATGCCATTACCCTGAAGTCAAAACAAAAATCAATGGAATGCTGAACGCATCTTGCGAGATTCGATTGAGCAACAAATGTAATGTACCTGTGAGAAACAATAAACAGGTATGCTTTCGCATTTACATATTACCCGAAAAACACCGGACGACCAGGAAAATGCACCAAGCCGAGCAGGCCGTGCACTAGATGATACCGTTTGGCATACTTACAGTTGCCACAAGGAGATACGAAGAACTGCCGATTCTGGAGTCAGAGATAACGCAGTGTGAGGCTGGAGGAGCACGGTGGGCCAGGCACGACTGTTTTGCAGAATAAGTGGATCAAAGATAATCCTCCATCTGAAAAGCTGAGTAAGCATTACAATCTGAGCACATTGTGAAGCTGTTCGAACCTCGACGCAGGTATGAGTTGCCATTTCCCTTGTCATTCTCCTCAACCATCCGTTTTCCTGCAGAAATCTCCAGACCCGGGCATGGGCAAATGTCATACGGCAACTAGCTGATATGGATACCTGCGCGGGAAACGAAGAAAAGTGGCTCAATAAATTTTACTAAACTCCACGGTGCTTACATAGAGATGCACAAAAGGCAGGTTCTAAACATAGTGACGAAAGTAAAAGGCGATCAGACCAAAGAGGTGCTTACAGCATGTGATTGCTTTTTGCTCAAGAAGTGAAAAGCTGTTGCACCTGAGTGGCCATCACGTCTCTTGTTGCTGACTGAAGAAGATAAAAGTAGTTTCACTTGAGCTGCATGTGGCTCGCTTTCCTATCCCTCATTGTTTAGATTTTCTTGAGCCTCTGCGATATAAAGGGAAAAAAAGGGCACAATATCATTTATAGATAACAAGGTATGGGGCTGGATGAACACAGCAGGCCAAGCAGCATCATTGGAGAAGGAAAGCTGGACGTTTCGGGCCGAGACACTTCATCAGAAATGGGGGAGGGGAAGAGGGTTCTGAAATATATAGGGAGAGAGGGGGAGGCGGATAGAAGATGGATAGAGGAGAGGATAGGTGGAGATGAGGCAGAAAAGTCGAAGAGGCGGGGATGGAGCCAGTAAAGGCGAGTGCAGGTTGGGGTGGGGGAGCTGGGAGGAACTAAGTCAGTACAGGGAGGATTGACAGGTCAAGGCGGCGGGATGAGGTTAATAGATAGGAGATGAGGGTGGGGCTTTTTAGTGGGAGGAGGGGATAGGTGAGAGGAAGAACAGGTTAGGGAGGCGGGGACGAGCTGGGCTGGTTTTGGGATGCGGTTGGGGTAGGGGAGATTTTGAAGTTTGTGAAATCCACATTGATACCACTGGGCTGCAGGGTTCCCAGGCTGAATATGATTTGCTGTTCCTGCAGCCTTCGGTGGCATCACTGTGGCATTGCAGGAGGCCCAGGATGGACATGTCGTCTGAGGAATGGGAGGGGGGTGTTGAAATGGTTCGCGACTGGGAGGTGCAGTTGTTTATTGCGAACCGAGCGCAGGTGATCTGCAAAGCGATCCCCAAGCCTCCGTTTGGTTTCCCCGATGTAGAGGAGGCCACAACGGGTACAGCGGATGCAGTGTGCACATTGGCAAATGTGCAGGTGAATATCTGTCTGATGTGGAAAGTCTTCTTGGGGCCTGGGATTGGGGTGAGGGAGGAGGTGTGGGGACAGTTGTAGCACTTCCTGCGGTTGCAGGGAAAAGTGCCGGGTGTGGTGGGGCTGGAGGGGAGTGTGGAGCGGACAAGGGAGTCACGGAGGGAGTGGTCCCTCTGGAAAGCAGACAAGGGTGGTGACGGAAAAATGTCTTTGGTGGTGGGGTCGGATTGCAGATGGCGGAAGTATTGGAGGATGATGCGTTGGATCCGGAGGTTGGTGGGGTGGTACGTGAGGACCAGGGGGATTCTTTTTTGCTAATTATTGCGGGGGCGGGGTGTGAGGGATGAGTTGCGGGAAATGCGGGAGACACGGTCGAGGGCGTTCTCGACAACTGCGGGGGGGAATTTGCGGTCCTAGAAGAATGAGGACATTTGAGATGTGCGGGAGTGGAATGCTTCATCGTGGGAGCAGATGCGGTGAAGGCGAAGGAATTAGGAATAGGGGATGGCATTTTTTACAGGAAGGTGGGTGGGAGGAGCGGTAGTCCAGGTAACTGTGGGAGTCTGTGGGCTTGAATTGGACATCGGTTTCTCGGTGGTTACCCGAGATGGAGACAGAGAGGTCCAGGAAGGAGAGAGAAGTGTTGGAGATGGTCCAGGTGATATCCACAATATCATTTAGTAGCCTGTCTTGTCATATCTTCAGTTTCCAATCCAACATGGCTTAGATTCAAGAGCACACTTTAATATAAGTTTCTGTACAAGAGCGCGCGTCCGTGAATCCATTCAGTGACGTCTTTGACTGCATAAGCAGCTAATAATGTGTCCGGTGCTTAGAAATGCGACAATGTTTCTCAACTCCAAAACATGATTGAGGACTTCTGGTTTTGATTCACGCACTTTGAAACAGGGCAGACAGCAACGGAATTGGACCTCTCAGAGACTACTTTGAGATGCATTTGACAGAAACGGTAAATCGGGAACGCGTGGTGCACTGTGACACCAGCACATCAGGCTTCTTCCTGACTTTGAACAGGGACGCTCTCGCATCAGAAGCAAATGTGATGCTGCTGCACTACAGAAAGAACACGGGCACACCAAATGCACCAATGTAAAGAGTGAGGATCGGTGCTCGACAAATCGGCCCATATTCAGGAGCGGGAAGGAAAGAAATGTAACAAAGCTTTCCACCACAATGCATTGGAATTACCCTCCTTTCCACAACAAAAGTGTTACGACAACAGCAGTTTTGGGTGGCTTACCAGAATGAAAGGCTCGCTGACGACAAGAGCCAGGCAAGGCAGCTCTGTCCATGGAAATGCAAAAACTTTTTGTTGCAATAAGAGAAGACACACTGTTTCTGCCTGGTTTCGAACCGGGGACTTTTCACGTGTGAAGCGAATGGGATAGCCACGACACGACAGAAACACAGCGACAAAGATGCCTACCCGGCTGTCCTTCGAACACCATTGAAATTTGCAGCCGTTCAACGTTTGATTTCTCTGTTTTAAATAGATTGATGCTGTCCAGCGTTATTGACATTGTTAAAAGTAAAAGATACCACGTAAAATTGCCCAGAAAATGATCACGAGGATGTTGCCAGAGCTGCAGGGTTTGGACTGTTGGGCGAGGCTGAACCGGCTGGGGCAATTTTTCCTGGAGCATCACAAGCTGAGGAACGACCTGATAGAAATTTGTAAAATCATGAGGGATATATATAGGGGGAATAGTCAATGTCATTTTCCAAGAGTGGGCCCGAGCGCAAAACGAGAGGGCATATATTTCAGATGATAAGGGAATAAATTCCACGAGTTCTGAGGGGCATTTTTTCACGCCGAACGTGGTACGTGTATGGAGTGAACTGCCGGAGGAAGTGGTGGAGGCTCGTAAAAATTACAACATTTCAAAGGCACCTGAATGCGTATATGAACCGGTTGGACTAAGAGGAATAAGAGCCTTCCACAGGCGATGTGTTCGTTCACTTTAGCCAAAAATGACCATTCTCTGTGACACCTTCCCAGGTTGTCAGTGAGGATTTTGGATTCAGGAAGATTCCTCACAAACCGTGTTTGCACCTCATGTCTCGACTGAATCCCCTAACAGGCGGATCTTAACGCGCAACAGAAGCAAAAATGACAAGGTGAACGCATTTCTATACACACCGAAGCGCAAATGCTTTCTGTGAAGCACCTTTAGTTAAGAACTACTCATACAACTGGCATCAGGGCAATTCCAAATTGCTCCTCCAAATGTGCTGGAGGTTTAGTGCAACGCCACTTACTGGAAACTGCTCGAGTCAGGAAATAAAAGAATTGAGTAAGAATGTCCCTCGAAAATTGAATGCAAGCAATCACAGTCTCGATTAGATTAGGTTTCTCTTCTGGTCAGCAATGCGGGTGTGCCTGCACCGCATCCATTTCAGCGCGTCAGGAAAGTGGCTCATCAGCTCCTTTCTTGAAGGAAGTGAAAGAAATTTCACATCGAAATTACCCTCCTTTTCACCAAAAAAATGGCAAATAACTGCGAGTCGGTTCAATGCAGGATTTTGTTTCACAGCAGCAGCGAAATAACGATCTGCATTCACTTGCACCGTAAGAGTATAGCAACGCAACTTGCCTGGAACGTGAAGCTGCAGCACAGCCTGCTTGTGCCCGCTGTCATGCTGGGGGAATGCCGCATGTGTTAACCACTGCACCATGGAAACACGCCGTTCACGCTGACCTATTGGAGGCTTTGTGCTGTCGCACATCAACGATAGCTTTGGGCAAAACAAAAGGGAGCTGAACATAGCTCATCCCTGTTCTCTGCCTGTTTCACGTGTCTCTCTATTTACCACTTAAAAACTTTGCTTGCATTTCTGCTATGCCACCTACCCAGGCACTTCCTACCCTCTGTGGAAGAAAACTTTCCTCGCGCGTTTCATTTAAAATTTTCCCCTCTCACCCCAATCCTATCCCTGCTAATATTTGACGTTTCCCCCGGCAAAGAAATTCCCATTTTCCACACTATCCATGCCTCTCTTCATTTTGTATACCTCTCTTAGGCCACCCCTCAGCTTCTGTGCTCTAGCGAAATTAACTCCATATTTGTCCACCATCTCCTCATAGCTCAATCCAGCCCACTCCAATCCAGCCAACATCCTGATAAACATCTTTTGCACACTCTCCAACGCCTCCACGTTTTTCCTGCAGTGTGGCGAAGAGGAGTGCGCACAGTACTCCAAATGCGGTCGAACTGAAGTCTTAAGTAGTTGCAATATGACTTGTAAACTTTATACTCACAGCTTCGATCGATGAACGCAAGCATGCTGTATGTTTTCTTTACCACTTCAATCAATTGTGTTATCACATTCAGGAAGCAATGAATTTGCACACAGATCCCTCTGTACATCAATGGTCCTAACCCTCCTGACATTTACTACAATCTTTCTTCCTATATTTTACCTCCAAAAATGCATTATACGTGTCCAGACAACTTTCCAGTTGATCTATATCCTGTTTTATCCTTTGGTATCCTTCCTGCCAATCCACATGTCTACCAATTTTCTTGTCATCAGCAAACTTAATCAGACGATCGACATTATGATCTCAATTGCTCACAAAAACTTCAAACAGAGGTCCCAACATTATCCTTGTGAAACACCACTGGTAACAAACCTCCAGTCAGGAATACACCCCTCCATAATTATCCGCTGATTTCCCCGACCAAGCCAATTTTGTGTCCAACTTGCCAACATTATGGATTCCATGCGATTTATTCTTCCGGACCAAACTACCAGTAGGAACCTTGTTAAATGTCTAAGTAAAGTCCATGTAGACAACATCCATTGCCTTAGCCGAAATAATCATCTTTTCCATTTCCTTTGGTTTCCCTTGTGCGAGAATCTGTAACCGGAGGGCATAAAATCCCAGCAAGGGCTGACTCATTCAAAACGGAGATGTGAAGGTTTGTCAGTGATTTTTAAATCTGCCTCAGAGTCTGTCACAGACTTTCGGTTATGTTCTTTTTGCAGAGTCCTTCCTTTACACTTAGAAAATGCTGGGAATACTCGCAATCTTGCCCCTCCTCTCCTGAAAAAATATTCACTGATCAAACTAACACCGGTCACACAGGAAGAAAAATCTTCAGTGTCTTGGAAAACGTTCAGAAGGAGTCCTGTCATTTCTCTGCTGTAATCTTAGCAAAAAGATCATTCTCACTTGGATTATGTTTGCCACAGAAAGTGCAGGGAAAGGGCGGAGACTTGATGCGATCTTCAGTGCGTCCTAAGGACAAATGTTTGCCCACAAGTTTTATTCACTCGGTTTCATGACCTGTTTCTGAAATTTCAATATGAGGCAATTTTCAGGTTTCTAACTTTAGACTCACTGTTCTTGCAATAAAGCCACATGAGATATATTTCCTGGAGAGTTTGCCTCTAAATCAGACAGCAATCAGGAAGGGGACAACATCAACCAACATTCGAACTGAACTTTTTATTTGCCATTGGAGTTTACCGACACAGTTTATAAAATTCAGCCTCACTGTTAACGTGAAGAGGGGCCGTGGGATTGCAGTTTCCTCTCCTGCAGTCGAATAAAGATCATTTTAACTGTAAAAGGAATTGTTGTAGTTTGGAAATTGTTGTAGTTGAATTGTTGTAGTTTCAGGATCAGGAGATTGTAGTTTTCTCCCTGGCTCGATTGCAGTTCACAACGTCCTTATACTTCCAAGTCAATATTATTCATCCGACTGAAGCCGTGATGAGGTTTGACTTTCTGTTGCATACGAACGAGAATCCTATCATTGTCTCACATTTGTAAACGTCACCAAGAACATCCGAGTTAATGTCCCAGCAGCATCAACGGAAGTGAAGCTGAAATAGTCCCACAAGCTGCGAGTAGTCACTTTTCCATTTCCTAAACCCACTGACCCAATCATGCGGCCCCCGGGAATGGCAAGGAAACAAAACAGAAAACCAAGTCTCAGCTTTATGAATCTTTAGGGTCTTTAAAGGGATTCCTGTCAGAGCTGCTCTGCTTCTGCTGTGGTTACTATCATGAACCAGGAATGGAAGCCAAGTCATAGCGGTGAAAGCACCGAATCGCAACCAAGACCGAGAAGGAATCAATTGCATGAATATTTCTTTCGATTTAATTTCATCAAACATACCCTTTTCATGTCTCCATTTGATGTTAGAATAATAAATACGTTCATCCATCCATTTGAAAGCGGAGCGATAACACACCTCTGGGAGAATTTGAATCCACTCGAGAAAAGGCACCAGATAGAAGCAGGAATTGTGTCTCCGAGAGACGATTCACTTCCTAATTATTAGGGCATAACTTTCGTTTCCAATTACAAAATAAACTCAATTCCGTTGATAATAGTCCACGGGGACACAGACGCCACACATTTCAAAACCATGAATTGTTTTTATTGTCAATGCTATTCAGCTGCATGCTTTCACGAAATGTATTTCCAACTAAATTTCTTTTATCTGTTTTTAAAAATCTTAATCAGTTCTGTCGCAATATATAATGGGCTTCACTTTCGATAATATGCCGCATTTTTCAAAACCAAGAGCGTTTTCAGTCACTCTTCATCATCTGTTCACAAAATTTCTTCACACCTAAAGTCATTCAAATTCGAATTGATTTCCCCGCCTGACCCTGCCACCACCCTTGCCCTGCCACCCACCATTCGCCCTGCACCTCCCCACAAGATCCCCGTAAGACCCGGCCATTGACTCTCTCCCCTTGTGAAATTCATTCCTTGTATGTTTGCTCATATTATTTTTAAACACTCTGGAATAATTTAAACACTCTGGAATCAGCTTCTACCTTTATTTCTGGAAAACCGTTGCCAATTTAAATAACTCTCCGAGTGAAAGAAAATCTGCTCTAATGTTTTCTTCCTCATTCACTGATAGTTTTGAATCTCTAACCTCTCTGAACTTGATTCTCACGAAAGAGGGAATGCTCCTCCTGTACAGGCATTCTGAAACTCGCATCGTCAGGAAAATCTACATTAGTTTACTTCCAAATTTTCTAAGTTTCAGGTGCAACTTTTCCAACTGTTGCAACATCACATAAACATAATCCTGCGTCCTGTCCACTATCCCAATATAATCATCTGTGCACTTTCTAACCTCTGTGTTGGTGGTGAAGACTTATGACAAAGATTACATGCAATGATCCAATTGAGGCTGAACTACAGACATTGCAGTTGTAAAGTGATCTTTCGCTTAATTAATATGATTTTTCCATTTATAGTCTCAACTAACTCAAATTATTGTCTAACCATCATGGACAACATCTCTATGTGGACTAAATGCTTTCGACTCATCTCCTTTGGTACTTTCAAGGAATTTGGGAACGGCTTGTAAGGTCAACATCCCTAAATACCCGTAACCCGAGTGACTCTCAACAATTTCCAAGGTAAGAGATATTCAACCACCTCTCTGTGGGGCTGTAGGCACTTCCAGTGCAGACTGGTCAAGGAAAGTCAATTCCTTCACCAAAGGTCAAAATGTATCTGAAATTTATATTGAAGAAAAAAAACTCTCCTGCCTATTGTGTATGATATTTCGATGTTGATGCTCCGTTTGCGCATCACGTTGTGCTTCCCTGTATTGAATTCTACTGACTGGTTACTTTCTGAACGAACATATTTTCCTCACCTCTCGATATTCTAAACTGTGTAGCTCATTGACTGATATTATTTGTATGCTCTCAGAGGACAGTCCTCACATCCCTGGGATGAATCCTGAGGTGAACTCGAAGGCAAGTATTCATTTCTCCGGGCTAGGAAATCATTACTGTACTGACCTGCATTTGTGCGCTCATTCAAACCAAGACTGTTGCAGAAAGACTTTTACATTCACTTTTTGCAATCTGATTTACATGAAGGTTGACCCAACCCTTCACTGTCGTTCGTCTACTGATGGTAACATTTCCTGTATCATTTAGAATGACATCCAAATTTGTCTGAACACGGATGTCTTAACATCCAAGATAAAAGGTACTGCAGATGCTGGAGAATCCGATACAACAAGGTGTGGGGCTGGATGAACACAGCAGACCAAACAGCATCATCAGAGCAGGAAAGCTTGATGATACAGGCCGAGACCCTTCATCAGAAATTTCAGAAACGTCAAGCTTTCCTGCTCCGATGATGTTGCTTGGCCGGCTGTGTTCATCCAGCCCCACACCTTGTCATGTCTGAACATCCAAATTCGCTGTTCTATTTTCATCATCCCATTAAGTATTTTAACATCACATAATTTTGTCAGTTTGTCTTACTTTGCCAACATTTTCAAACAATTTAAATCGTAGTTACAAAACTGATAGAATCTAGTAGTTTAGTCAATTCGTAAACGCCACAGAAGCAAGTGGGAGTGCGTTGGTCACGTAAGTCGAAGGTCATGGGTTGGATCCCTCCCTGTGCCTCCTACCGTATGAGTTGTTAATTCCCGACCCAAAATGTCTGTCATTCTCCTTTTGGCCCCTGACCCTTCCTTGGAGTGAACTCGGCAGATGTGATCTTAGTGTGACTGAGTTTCCCGTTTGCTTTGAAGGAGTAAAGACGAGCGTTTCAAACCTTAAAAGGGCAATGGCATCAGTACGAACTTAGGACTGAAGTGAAATGGAAAATTAAGTTAAGAATTGACCCAGTATAGGTGCGATTGCGGAGATTTAAGTACCTATTTCAGAATGGAAAAGAATGCCATTGTCTTCGTCAGTTTTCCAATGCATTTGAAGATGAGCACACGTTTTTTGCAGCCTCATCTGGCTTCACAATTCCATTGCATCACATCACCCAGAAGGTAAGAGTCAGGCAAATAGAGACGCAGAAGGAGAAAAACACCTTCAGTGCACGTGCAATGACAGATAAAGTGCTGAGGAGACACGCAGCACGGTGAGATGAAGCGAGATTATTTATGTGAAAGGGTTCCTTACATAACCTATGTTACATGAAGACTCCCCTACATTGGAAAAATATATTTCCTTCCATGAAACTCTGATGAATAACTAAATATTTGCCTCGCTACAGCACAATGCTTTGAGGCAGTGACGTAATGTCTTCTGTAGCAGTGTGGCCTTGTGAAAGGACGCGAGGACTATCAACCGAATTCAATGCACTAAAGGATACCTATGAGATGTAAAATGTATTTGCTGCTCCTGTAAGTTGATTTCAATCGCTTTATCCTCTGTCTTCCTCAGTTTCCTGCTTCCAGTAAGCACTTCAAACCCGAAAAATGTATCATGTGTTTACACTTCCACGCTTTATTGTAACCACCCCCCACCCGAGCTGACACATGGACGATTGACAGATTGGCCGTCTCTGAGTCTCTCACTCTGGCATTACCTGAATGGTAATGTGCAATTTACCTGATCCACAGAACACAGTGCAGCACGTTCCCACGTTGATTCAGAGAGCGCCGTTCTCCCATTGACATGCACATGCTGTGCAGATATGGTTCGTTTGTGTAAATATAACCCTTGTCTAACTTTTCAAATTCTGCTGATCTGATTCTGATTTCACACAGAATCACAAATTTGTCACAGCGCTTACGTAGACTATGCAGCCCAGCTTAGCTGTGCCCATTCTCCACAATGAGTGCATTGGTATACCTTTTAGTGTCATTCTCTTGACTTCTCCCTGGAACTCAGTGCTACTTTGAACATAACGAACTAATTCACTTTTCAATAATTTTATTGAGCCTGCTTTTTGTCACAATCAGACAGTGATTACAGATCCTGGTCACTCCCTGAGTGAAAACATTGTTTCTCATGTCACTTTTACTTCTTTTCCCAATCACTTTAATTCTCTGCCTAATTGTTCAAGATCCTTTCACACATGGGAGCATTTTCTCCTTGCTGACTCTGCGTAGACCCCTCATGACTTGGAAAGCTTCAAATAGACCCATTTTAACCCTTCGGTTCTCCAAGGAGAACTGCCACAATTTTCCAATCTATCTTCACTGCTGACATTCCACATACAGAGCACCATTCATGTGAACCTGTTCAGCTCTATCTCCACTCACTTCGCGTACCCTTTTACTGACATTATCCACCCAAATCATTGTGATAGCCCAAGTGGAGCATAGCTCAACGTCAGACTGCGTGGATAAATAATCTGAATGAATTGTTTTGACTTTCAATACATGCGTTTCTGGGCCATGCTCACGACAAAGACACCTCTGCTCCAGAAGCTCAATCCTATTTCAAGAAGCCCAACTTCATGAAGTGCTGCCCAATTTCAAAAAGCTGATCGGGAGGCCTGGAAATCTAAAATCAAACAACCAGAGCTCGTCCGACATTTGAATCCAGGACCTCACACATTCTGGTTGACTGCAAATGAGCCAGTAAAACTCTTGCATTTCTACCATGGAACCAGGTGTGAATCAGAAGACCGTTTCAAGAACATCTTCCCATTCTGTCTCCCTGCTCCCGGGCGGTATTGTTACTCCCTTGCCCTGGGACCGAGCACTCGCCACTGGTGGCACAAACTATTTTCTTCCACTTGCAAACAGTTTTGGGAGAGAGAGGCGCGCATGCACTCTTCTGATCCCTCGCAAATTCTTGAGGGGCGGTCACTGACACACAAGACACGCAGGAAATTATCAACTTTGGTTGGGAACTTCCGACAAATGTCTGTCATCCGAGACAGAGAAAGATGCTGAGCTGCTGAAAAAGAGAGAAATGAACACCAGAGATTCTTCTCTCAGGTAAATCAGCGTGAATTATTTTTGTGCAGCCTGATTGGTGTTCAGAATTCGTCTTCACACAGCAAACCTGCGTAAAAACTTTTGCAACGCGGCCATCGGTTTCTTTGCTTCTTTGGGCAGGAGTTAATATCTGACGCCAGAAATCCCAGATTAGGAGCATCCGAATAGAACTCTCACTCATGGCGTCAGTCCTGTGCAAAAAGAATCTGTTAAGCACATCGATCCCGCGGAGAGTACCTGTCACTTTTATCTCACTGTGGTTATTCAGGAGTGTTGATATCTGTCCTAATAATGGCGCCTGTGTTGCCATGCTGTCTCCGATAGGCTGATCCATCACTTGATTTATTATTGTCATGATCCTCTTGTTGTTCACAACTTTCCATTTCATCGGGAGGAGCCTGTTGTCTGAAACAGCGCAGAGAATTAATGCAGGGAGTCCAGAGCATCGAAAACACTGCAATTAATGCGTTTCAACCTCATTTGTTTTGTACGGAGGTTTCATCGGATTGCTTGTGCTAACATCCTGAGATATCTGTTTTCGTTATCAACAAGTGCTTCCGTTTGCTCTATCCTGACTTCAGGAAGTCCGAACTCATTGAACACCGTTTTTTTGAGCGGTAAGCTGATCGGGAAATTTGGCAAAACAGATAGAAGCAATAAGGGATCATCTAGGATTTGGGCCCGGGACCTCTTGTATGTCCACTCTGCACAACCCCAAAGCAAGATTCATACCACTAAACCAACGCGCCAAAACGACCAGGAAGACCTTGCGACAAATGAGCCATTGCCACCAATTTGATCCCAGCCCTGAACCAGCTGAGACTCCCTCACAATGAAGCGCATTCCACGTTGCTCCTGGAATTCAAAAGAGCAAAGAGCTTCAAGAATATCTTCTCATTTTGTCTCCCTGCTCCTGAAATAGTTTATAAAGTTCGGGCTCACCGTTAATGTGAAGAAGTGCGGTCAGGCTGTGGTTTCCGCTCCTGTTGTTCGATAAAGATCACTGCAGCTGTTTGAGGTGAAAGGAAATGAATTACTGTCGGTTGGAAATATTTCTTTCCGAACTCATTGTCACTCTGCTGCAACAAGAGGAGCTGGAAACGCCTGCAAATTGCAAAATAAATTGGGTGTATATAGGTTAAGTGATAAAAGTTGAGTATAATATTATTAACACGGCGCTGTCACCAACTGAAAGAAGATGCTGCCAAGAGGGAGGCGGCTGTGTGTCCAAACCCCATGGTGAACAGTCGGTGTTTTCCTTTGCACACTAAGGGAGCCGAGCAGTCTCTCCAAGACAATGGGCACACCAAATCCCGAAACATTATCCTCGTGTAAAAGTGACAGCAAATTTGAAACCAATCAAAAACAAGACTTTGATCAAGCTGCATCGTCGCCAACAACCTCCATCCTCGCATCGACTCCAGGACGGATCCAGGACTTATTCTGGACTCTCTTTCAGGTACAACGAGAGAGGAAGGATCTGAGAGGGAAGAAACAACTGACGAGATTCCTCTATCCGGATATTGTTCGGTTAATTCAGACACCAAAACACAATATTTCTCCCAATTCGCCAAGAAAAGCATCATGCATATCATTAATAGAAATATAGAATCCCCAGAGTTGCTTAACTCGAGGCCAGACACGAAAGTGCCTGTGGTTGTCATGCACTGCAAAGACACTTTGGGATCTCAGACAGACTTCGATTTTAAAATGAGCCGCGTTCACAAGATCTAGAAGATTTTCATGAAAAAAGGCATACAGGAAGAGAGTACACCGCTGCAGATAACAATGGCTCGCCTGGGACTTGAAACCTCAGCCTTTCACCGGTGCCACAGTGACCCGAAGCGAGAATCATACCGCTCGACGAACGAGCCAGCTTCAGCTTTCATTTATCATCTCGGTGACACTCATGCAGTGATATTTTCCCAACCTCGGATATCGGAGACTGGGTTCAAGTTCCATCTGCTCAAGAGCTGTGTAATAACATCTTTGAACAGGTTGATCATTTTTTTAAAAAATCCCAGTTCGGGCAGTGAAAGCAACAAACGAACAGTTTCTTCCCATTCTGTCTCCCTGTGCCCGGGCTGCTGCTCTTTGCTACTTTCCCCGACGACAGGGCTCTCTTCAATCGCAGATGGATTAAATCATTTCCCTCCACGGGCAGGCTGTGCTTGAGGATGATATCCGTTTTACAGCTCCTTCTTCAACGCTGGAAGGGCGAAGAAGCAGAAGAGACAGAATCAGATGTCAGGAAATTATTAACAACGGTTGTGAACTTTCATCAAATGGCATTAATCAGAGACAGAGAGAAGTATGCAAAGCTGCTAGAAAAGAGAGAAGTCTAAATTGGGGATTATTCCGTTTAGAAACTTAATATGGGATCTTTCTGTGCAGTCTGTTTGATTTCAGGTTTCGACTTCACACAACAATCTTGCAGAAAAAAAAAATTACAAGCAGACATCGGTTTCTTTGCTACTACCCGGCAGCAGTTAATTTCTGACACCAATAGTCCCAGATTAAGAGAATTGGAGTGAAACACTTATTCATTGAGTTTAATCCACAACGGACTAGAGCTGCGGGGCTGCAAAGAGTTCAACATGGAAGGGAGAGTTAAAAATGAGCCATTGTTTCTTCCCCACTCGCCTACTCTGTCTCAGAGACAGTGGGGAATGTCAGAAGTCAAATGACACCAGGTTATAGTCCAACAGGTTTATGTGAAATCACACGCTTTCACAGCGCTGCTCCTGCATCAGTTGAAGTGAAACTTTCCACCGGCATCTCCACGTCACAGCGACAGGGAGAGTGACGTCATAAACCCATGGCGTCATTCCCGCGAAAGAAGAAGCCGTTCAGCCCATCGAGTCCACGGCGACTCTCTGTCCCTTGTATCTCTCTGAGGTTATTCACTTTCGCTGATGGCTGTCCTAATAATGGTGAACTGTGCCTGTGCCGTGACTTTTTCTCCGACATGATGATCCTCTTGTCATTCAGTACTTTTCATTTCACCGGGACGATGCTGCTGTCTGAAACAGGAGGGCGTCCTGCGCGTGGAACACACCTCAACCGATATGTTTCAAATTCAACAATTTACTCCTGCCATGTCAGAGAACAGCTTTAACAAATCAGGTCATTGGAGACCGACAGATAGCAGGAGAAGACCATTCAGACCTTCACAAGTTTCTCACCTCACCAGTGTAAACTTGGCCCGTATATCAATATGAGATATTTATTTCAGATGCATGGTGTTACGGGAAGCAGATCAAAATGCATCAAAATGATGAGGTCTGAATTTGATGAGATCGAGGCCAGTCTGAGATCCCTGGGCGTCTTTGCACTGAAGATATCGCACATGGGGAAGAAGGAAGCAAGATGGAAACAAACTCTGCCCATAACCAACAGACATCGCCACCGTGGTGAAAAGTTCGATATAAATGCAACTTTCTGTATCTTCAATGTTCTAAAATCCCATCCCCCGTTTACTGATCCTGATCTGACTGTTTGCTTCATCCAGACACTAGCGCCATGAAATCTCTATTTAATGTTCTTTGCACTAAACAGAACAATCCCGGGCTTTGGGGTCTCTCCACAAATCTAAACTCCCTCAGCCTTGGGCATGATGAAGCTTGAGAATTGCGTCGCGAATTTGGGAACAAAATTCATATGATAGCTGGAAACATGGAAGTGAAACAAAACAGAAATCCAATCTGCAGCTACGTGAATCTTCCAAAACTTTTTGTAATCCAACTGGAAGAAAATGATATAATAATCTGTCAACGGAGAGAACCCGGTGCCAGGAGAATGGGCCAACAGAACCGTCCGAGGAGCAGGGAGATTGAGAAGAAAATATTCTTGAAACTTTTCTGCTGCTTTGAATTCCGAGAACAATGTGAAATTTACCGCACTCTGTGTGGGGGCAGAGTGACGCTACGCAGGTGGCTCGTTGGTGTGGTGGTATGATCCTTGCTTAGGGTTATGCACGTTGTTGATATGCAAGAGGTTCCGGGGTCAAATCATGAACGAGCCTGTTTATTTATTTTCACTATCACTTTCGCAAAAAAACAAACTTCCTTCAATGAAGCCAGGCAATCCTACTCTGAATGAATCCGCAGATAGCAAGAACTGCAAATTGTAGAGTCAGAATCGTCACAGTGTGGTGCGAGAGGAACACTGTTGGTAAGACAGCATCAGAGTAGTAGGAAAGTTGATGCTTCGGGCCTGGACCAATCATCAGAGTGAATCCTGCAGCTGCATTATTTCTCAATTATATGCATATGAACGTTGAGGAAGCTGGGACGGGAAGCAATTCGAGACAGCGCCGAACAAGTTCACGTGAATGGTGACGTGTGTGAGCAAAGTCAGCAATAGAGATTGGAAAGTTGAGACAGTTTTGCTTGGAGAACGGAAAACTGGTTTGATTGAAGCTTCCCAAGTCATGAGGAGTATGAACAGCAAATAAGGGGCTGAAAATGCTCACACGCCTGAAAGGATCGAGAACGATTAGGCATAGATTTAAAGTCATGAGGGAAACATGTAAGACTGACAGGAGGAAGAGCGTTTTTTTACACAAGAAGTAATGAGGGTCGGACAATGACTGTCTGACTGCGACAGAGACAGATTCATTCGCCTAAAAACGGAATTCGTTGGTTATTGTTAAAAGTAACAATATGCAGAGTTACAGGGAGAAGACAAAAGAGACACACATTTACTCATTTTGGATAGCCGGCACAGCCGAGGCTGGCAGCAAGGCCTTCGGTTGCATTGTGACAAATTTTGTGATTCTGAATGGAATCAGATTTCGACCAACAGAACATGGGAACTTAGACAACTGTTATATTTACACAGCCGCGACACGTCTGTGCAACAGAATAATACACAACAACAGTGAAGATCTCTTGACATCATTCTTGAAGGTGCATTCCACACACCAGATGTAAAGCTGAATCCTTGACGAAGCATACCCTCAGTGCCCGATAGCAAAGTGGTGTAATGGGAGCATGCTGGGCCCTCAACCCTTGGGTGGAGGAATCAAAACCATTCTGTCCTATTTGCATCATGTGCATCGCGTTTTGTTCTGTGCTTTGATCAATTTTCCGCTTCCCATAATTTCATGTGTGTGAAATTAAATATCTCATATTGATACACGGGCCAAGTTTAGACAGGTGAGGTTACACGCTTGTGAAGGTCTGAAAGGTCTCCTGCTATTCTCTGTCGGTCTCCTCTGAACTGAATTGTAAATCCTTTTCTCTGAGAAAGGAATAAACTGGGCAAGTTGAAACACATCAGTTACACATTTTTCCATGCTCTGCAGTAATTCCCCACGCCATTTCAGGTGTTAATTTTTAGAAGATCAGCATGTCGGAGACAGTATCACGGCACAGACACTACTATTAGGGCCAGATATCACCGATTGTGAAAAAACCTCATAGAGTTACAAACGACAGAGAGTCGCCGTGCACTCGATGGGCTGAACGGCTTATTTCTGCACGTGAATGACACCACGGGTTTATGACGTCACTCTCCCTGTCTCTGTGACGGAGCGGGTGAGGGAGAAACAATGGCTCATTATTAACCCTCCCTTCCGCGTTGTACTGTCTGCAGCTGCGTAGCTCAGGGCCATTGGGCATGTCTCTCAGTGCGTGAGTGTTTCACTTGGATTCTCTTAATCTGGGACTGTTGGCGTTAGAAATTAACTCCTGCTCCGGAAGCAACAAAGAAACCAACACCCGAGTTGCAAAAGACTGTCTGCGGGATTACTGTTCGAAGACGAATTCTGAACATCAAACAGGCTGCACAAGAAAATAACTTATTTTAATTTAGCCGAGGGAAGAGTCTCCTGTGTCCATTTCTCTCTTTCCCGCTAGCTCACCATCTTTCTATCTCTCGGATAACAGATGTTGAGAGAGAGTTCACAATTTGATAATTTCCTGCGTATCCGTGTAACTGACTCACCCACCCCAAGTGACTGAGAGGGTGGAGAAGATCGAAAGGGCACTGCCCTCCCACAGCACTGCTTGCAGGCAGAAAAACAATGGTTTAGTAATCAGCCAAATGAGATTCACCCGGTCCTGATGAAATGGACAAACAGCACCGTCCCACAGCAGAAAGACAGAATAAGAAGATTATGTTCTGGAAACTGTTTGCTCCTTGGAATTCCTGAAGCAGTATGGAATATATGTCACACAAAGAGAATCTCAGCTGTCTGAGGAGTCGACTGTTTGGCCTGCAGGTGGCTCGCTGATCCAGTGTTATGATTCTTGCTTTGGGTCTCACAGCATTTAGAAGTGCCAGAGGGCCCTGTTTCATATCTCACACAACCACACTTGTTTTGTCAAAATATCCAATTAATTATCTCAAAAAGCTGCTTCGTGAAATGAGGTTGAACTGCTTGACTTTGGGATAAAGTAGAAGTACCTTTGCATCGAACCCGGCAAAGGGGTACACTTGTTCAAACGAAGAACAAGAGTTTTAGGATGTTCATACGGCAATTCGACTCTGGACGAATCCTCCGGCTAACATAGTGCTCAATTCTGAGTGCGAAACTTCAGAAAGCAGGAACGTGAAATGATTGGAGGTAGCGCTGAAAAGGATCGTGCGAATGGTGGTCAAAGAGGAGACTGGAAGAATACAACAGGCCAGGCTGCATCAAAACAATTATTTCTGGACAAGGTGCTGTGAGTATAGAGGATCGAAGTTAGGTACAAATTTTGAAGGTTTAAAATGCACCTGTCTGTCAGAAATGAAGATGGATTGGAAGTTGAGACAGTTCTCCTTGGGGAACAGCAGGCTAAAAGGTGGTCCGATTGAAGCATCACAAGTCACTCGGGGTCTAGACAGTGGAAATAAAGGCGTGAAAGTGCTACCACACCACGCCTGAAAGGATCGAGAACAATTAGGCAGAGATTTGAAGGCATTAGAAAAAGAAGTAAAAGTGACATGAGGAAGAGCGTTTTCACACAAGGAGTGGTTCGGGTCGGTAAATCACGATCTGACAGCGACAGGGACAGATTCAATCAACACAAAATGGAATTGGATTCTTATGTTAAAAGTGCCTGTGCAGATGTTACAGGGAGAAGGCAAAAGATCGATACTAAAAGAGATAATCTTTTGCTTATTGTGGAGACGCAGCAGAGCTGAGGTAGGGTGCGTGTCCTCCGTCTGAGCTGTGACAGGTTTTGTGATTCTGAGTGAAATCATAGGTCGACGAATAGAATGTGGGAACTTAGACAGAGGTTAAAGTTACACAGCTGTGACACATCTGTGTAACAAAACAACAGTGAAGAACTTTTGACATCATACTCGAATGGAAATGCTGCAGTACAGATGAAAAGCTGAAGACTGGCCTGAGAGCATTGTGGGTCAAGGTAGCAGAAGCGTGCTGGGCCTATAACCCGGAGGCTGATTGATCAAAACCATCCTCGGCTATTTCTTATGTGTGAGTGTTGCGGTTTGTAGTTGCCTGTGCTGCACATTTTAATCAGCTGTCTGCTTCCCGCAGCTTCATGTAACTGAAATACATATGTCATGTTGGTTCACTGGCCAAGATCAGACAGATGAGCTAATACACTTTGTGAAAGTCTGAACGGTCTTCCCCTGTTCTCAGTCAGTCTGCTCCGAACTGAGTCGTAAAACTTCCTCTCTGAGATGGGAATAAACCAGTGAAGTGGTAATACATTACCCGCATTTTTTTTTTCGTGCCTGGCAGTAACTCGCCACGCTGTTTCAGACGTGATTGAGAAAAGGATCAGGATATCGGAGACTGCAGCATGGCACAGATACAGTTCACCATTACGAGGGACAGATATACCGATTGTGAATAACTACTGAGAAATACAAGAGGCAGAGAGTCGCTGTGGACTCTATGGGCAGAATGGCTTCTTTCTGCACGGGAATGATGCCATGGGTTTATGACGCCGCTCTCCCTCTCTCTGTGAGTGAGCGGGTGAGGGAGAAACAATGGCTCATTATTAACCCTCCCTTCAACGTTGTACTGTCTGCAGCCCCGCAGCTCAGGGCCCTTGGGGATGAATCTCGTTGCGTGAGTATTTAACTCAGATTCACTTAACGCGGGACTGTTTGTGTCAGACGTTAACTCCTGCTGTGGTGGTCACAAACAAACGGACGTCCTGTGTGCAGACAAATTCTGAACATCAAACAGGCTGCACAGAAAGATCGCATTTTAAGTTGCTGAAGAGACTAATCTCTAGTTTCGATTTCTACCTTTCCCAACAGCTCTCCATCCTTCTGTCTGCCTCTGATAAATGTGATTTGATGAAAGTTCCAAATCGCCGTTTACAATTTGCTGCACAAGTCTGATTCCACCCCTTCTGCTCTTCCTTCTTCTTTTGTTTGAGAGACAGCGACAAAGTGTATACCATTCCTCAGCACTGCCTGCCTATGGAGAAAAATGGTTTAATCCCTCTGACAATGGAGAGAGTTCTGTCCCAGGGGAAGGAACAAATAGCTCAGTCCAAGGGACAGGGAGACAGCACGAGAAGAAGATGCTCGTTGCTGCGTTCATTGAAGCAACGGGGAATAGAATTTTACAAGCATCATGTTCAGGCATGTTATTGCATACCTCTGCAGCAGATAGAACTTGAACTCTGTCTCCGACATCCAGCTAGGGACACGATCACTGCCTGAGTGGCACCTCATTTATTGTTAAGTGGGCCATCCGTAGACTGCGTCATTGGTCTTGTGGTCTGATTCTCACATCAAGTGGTCGTTCGCAATGTGAGAAGTTGCTGGCTTGAATCCTGCATGAGCCGTTGTTGCCTCTGACGTTTTTATAAATGTCTGGGAGAGCATGGGTGTGGTTCTTGATGAAATTGATTTCAGTCTCTGTTCCCGAAGGGTGTTTGCTGCGAATTATCACATGCATCCACTTCACCTGACGAAGGTTTAGGGTTAGTCACAGTCTGAAATTACGTTTCGTTTCATTGTTTGGTAAACTCGCGCAGTAACTGCATAAAACGACGGCAAGTCTCAGTGGAGAGAGAGGTGACAGTGAATCAGACATCTGAGGATAAATGTGTTTCTTTTGCAAGTGAAATTTACTGCTTCCCAAAGTGTGGTCCATTGAACTGAAGTAGTGATAGAGATTAGATTTGCTGGTCCTCACCTCGTGAATCACAGTTCCATGTTGGTCCCTGTCAGCATCACAATTCGACAAGAAGCTTCGAGCACACTGTGGCCCTGGGGCGTAATGGATAACACGTCTGACTTCGGATTTGAAGATCGCTGGCTCGAGTTCTGCCTGACTCAAGGGCAGCTGATTGCTTTCCTGCGCTTGCAAGTTGATACGTTCTTCCAATGTAGGAATTTGTGCCCAGCGGTTTTGTTGTCAGATTCCGAAGAGCTGAAGTGATTGGGAAATGAAATGTTGCGCATGATTGGCATTTGGGACACTTTCAGCTCACTGTCCACTTAATTTTCAAGCTCACAACAACAGTTCTCATTTCCTGGAGAACTTGCTCGTGGTCCAAGTAAAGCTGTCTTTTTTCGGGGAAAGGTGTGGGGACAAAGAGTGAACGTGAAGCAGCTGGAGCAGGTGTCAACCTGAGGCCTCTGTCTCCCTCGTGGATGTGTCTGTGTGTATCCCCCTGTGGCTAAACATGAGGATGAGTTCCATAAGTGGGCTGTAACACAGTTTTACTGTCACGAAAACTCAGTCCCGTTTGTAGATTACAGGGATATTCTCATTGATGTTTGCCCTTGATACGTCAGAACGCGCAACACGGTGGGCCAAATGCTGGCAACTGAGATCACAATAGACAGATGCCTGATGACACGCACCGACTCGATGGGCCACATAGTCTTTTTCCACGCTAGAAAAACTCGAATACAGGGAGAAACTGACCTGTCACCAAAAGGAGCAAAAATGGAAAGGCAAAAACCATGTCGCTGAGAAATGATACAAGCATCTCCAGCGCGTTCCCTGGTTGTCAAGTGTTCCGGATTTGGCGCTTTTTGAACCACGGCCCTGGTTTGAACTATCGAGTGGTAGATTTGCTGACTCATTGTACTTTTAGTCATTAACTGGCATCACTGGCTCAGCAGCATTTCTTCAATCAACCGTATTGCTGTGGGTCTGGAGTCACATGTCGGCCAGACCAGGTAAGGGTGGCAGTTTCCTTCCTTAAAGGACATTAATGAAACGGATGAGTTCTTCCGCCAATCGATTGCATGGATTGCATCGCCTCCCCTGTGAGGAGAAGGAAAGGGGCTGTGAGGTAACTTATTGTGTCCCAAATGATATTCAAGCTGACATGAAACAAAGAACTGCGAATGCTGGAAATCTGAAACAAAAACAGGAATTTATAGAGAAACCCAGCAGGCCTGGTAGCATCTGTGGAGAGAAAGAGAGGTAACCTTGGAACTGGGTTAGTTATGCACTTCAATAATGTAATGTTAGGCGAAATGATCAGCATTATCAGTCAAATCAGCATATTTATCAAAAACTTCTCTCTTTGATTAGACTACAATTGTTAATTGTTACAGTTCACAAAACAGCAACAAACAAAACTGCCAATTGGGTTAAGCTCAGGCACCTGGAGCAGGAGCAGAGGAATAATAATGCATTGAGAATAAACGCAAGAAGCAAGCCAACTGTACCTTCAAAAATCACACAACAAGCACTATTTGCCGAAACTGAGAAAACATACCCGCAAACTGAGCCATAGACACCGCTCGAACTCGAACCCAGGATCTTCTGTTCACTGAGCAGGCGCTTTAACCAACTGAGCCACAGTGCCACAAGGTAGAAACCCACTCCATTCCACATGTTCATGTACTTCAACGCTTGATCACAAACGGTTTTTCATTTCAATCTCAATGTTATTCAGTGAGAATTTAAGTCAAACATCGCTTTTGTAAAGACGGACAGTTCACAGCTGAACATTTCCAGTGAAAATGCACGGAAAGAGACAAACTCCTCTTACACTGCTTTAAACCGATATTTTCACAATTTAAACTGGCAGGGTAAAGAGGATGTGTTCATCCTCTCTCATCCCATTAACCATGTTAATACACACAGATGAAACCTCGCAAACTGCATTCAGTTCTTTTCTCCCTGCTCGAGGAAAGTTGAAAAGGTTTAGAAAAGGTTTACAAAGAAGTTGTCAGGGTTGCAGCAGTTGAACTGGTAGGAGAGGCTGAATAAACTCGGGCTATTTACACTGGAGTGTTGGAGGCTGATGGGTGACCTTTTAGGAGTTAATAAAATCATGAGGGGCAGTGATAGAGTCTTTTTTTCCCCAGGGTAGGGGAGTCAAAACTTGAGGTTTTCGGTTTTATGTTTGATGGTAAAGCTTTTAAAGGGGAGTAGGATGCAGTATTTTGACAGGCAGGACGGTTTGTGTATGGAATAAACTGACACAGGAAATGGTGGAGGCTGTTGCAAATACAGCATTTAAAAGGCATCTCGATCTACATGTATAGGAAGGGTTCAGCAGGATATTGGCCAAATGTTGGCAAACAGGACCAGATTCAGTTTGAATATCTGGTTGGCATGGACGAGTTGGACCAAAGGCTCTGTTTCTGTGCTGAATATCTCTGTGACACTAGAATTGCCTTATGTGTACAAAGGGTTCACTCAAACATCCTACCTGCTGACAAACTAGCGAGATCACACAGGAGAAGTCGATCAAATGTTCCAAGTGTTGGAAGAGATCCAGCCAGTCTTCCAGTCTGCTCTCACACCAGTGAATTCGCACGGGAAAGAAACCATACATTTGTTCTGAGTGGGCGAAAAGAATCAATCAATCATCCCACTTGCTGAGACATCTTGACAGCCACACAGATGATAAATGTTTTAGTAGCCTTGACTTTAGTTGTTTATTTTTATCAAATGTTATATACACATTCATTGATGACTGGAGAACTGTTAACGAGACACTTACAGACGCAGAGTGGAGTCAGGAAATACATACCTGTAATGTTGAACTCTGTAAATAAATCTGTGCTAATCCTTTCCGATTTGTCCTTCACTATAAAGCCTTTTTTTCATGGAGGTGAGAAATTTCAGAGAAAAATGTTTCCTTAACTGTTCAAAGAATCAGATGATGCATGAGGGGTAGGATGTGGGATGTGGCTAATTTAGATCTGGTAATGTACAATGTGGCAAGTGTAATGAATTACATCAAGTTAAAAGATCTCTTAGAGAACAATGCCCATCAAGTAGTATACATAAGAGGAGGGTGGGTGAGTTGTGGGAGGTGGTGTGGACTGAAGTAGCATTCGGCAAACTAATGGCACTAATGGCCCTTGGCCCTGAAGGCTCACATTCAAGGATTCCAAAACAAGTCGATCCAGATTGCGAGGATGCGTTGGTTGTAATTTTGCAAACATGCTTAGATTGTGGAATAGACCCAGCAAATTTGAAAATGTCAGTTTATTCAAAAAGTCGGGCTAACTGCTGGAATGTGAGAGAAACAACATGAGACAGAGTTTCAGTCAGAAATGTGCACTCACAGCCCTGCCCTCAATTCACGCTGATTTCTGGAGGTTTCAGTGTTTGACTGGGGTAGACCAGGTCAGCAGCCATACTACACCAGGTTATGGTCCCAATTGTGGTCAATTGAAATTACAGGGATAAGCTCATTGCCGTTTGCCCTCAAAATGTCAGCACACAAGGCTATGGGCCAAATGCTAAAAACTGGGACGAGAATAGATGGTTGTTTGATAATCTGCACTGACATGATGAGCCGAATGGTCTTCTTTCATGCCGGAAAAATTCGAGAATGGAGAAATTGATCTGCAGTGAAAATGGTCACAAATAAAAATGCAAAAGCAGTGTTGTTGCTAAAATGTACCATGCCTACTGTCCCTTTCACTGGTCGTCTAGTGGCCAGGATTCGGACCTCTCCCCTCCCCGGTCCAGCTTTGATTCCTCGCCAGGGAGTAGACACTCTGCTGTGCTATTTTATCGCGGTGACAGCACTTCTAACTGATCCTTCAGGAGATGGAATGTGAACTGTTTCGTGCTATACGATACTCAGATTAAAATAAAACAAAGAACTGTGGGAAATATGACACTAAAAAAGTAATTGATATGGAAGCTCAGCAGGTCTGTCAGCATCTGTGTCGAGAAACAGAGTTAACGTATAAGGTCCTGTGATCGTTAATCAGAACCAGGTTAGTTATACATTTCTGTATTATAATGCCGGGGGAAATTATCGGCTTTATCCGCCAAATCAGCATATTAATCAAAATTGCTCTCTCTCATTAGCTTACAACTGTCAACTTTACTGCTTTAAAGGGATTTCATCAGCTCTGATGCTGCTTCCGATCCCCTCAGTGGTGAAAGGCTCTGCTGAAACGGTTTCTTTTTCTTTTCCTTTGTGTCAATTAGCAGCCATGTCAAATGGAGAATTGGTTCTTTCAGTGGCTCTCTCAATTTGTCTCTCTGTTTGTCTCTCTGTGTATCCACCTCACCATCTTTCATATTCTCCGACTCTCCTTCTGTCAATATCCCTCATTTCCCATTCCTGTTCTGTATAAAGTCAGAAATTCAAAGATAGTTTGAGAGTGGAGCTGTTGGGAGACTTTTTCCTCCTTGCTGCAGTGTTTAGAACTGGGCTCACATTGCCTCGGTAATGTGTCTGTCACTTAGGATGGAGATAACGAGACATTTCTTCTTTTAAAATATTGTGAATCTTTAGAATTCTAAATAAAATTCTGAATCCGCCAGAAAAAAAAAACAGTCCACCACAATGATAGGATTATAGTGATGTATTTTCTGTTGGTGTAAAATGAATGAATGGTGAGAGCAGAGAGTGAGGGTGATCAGCTCGTCCTGTCTGTGTCATTACCCCAACATTCCCTGCTAAACCTGCAGTTTCTCCCGCCTCACCTCATTATTCCTGCCAAACTGGGAATGAAGGGATGCGAATAGAAGAAAAGGAGAAGCAGATATGTTTGTGGAACAGCTGAAACGAACTTCATGAAGAATCCAGCAGAAAAAGAGAAGACACTATAGCAGCCTTCCGACGAGAAATACATTTTCTTTGATTGTAAAATTCACCACTTCACTAAGCGGGAACCATTGAACTGAAGCAGTGCCGGTGATTATCTTTGCTGGTTGTTTATCTTGTGTCCACCAAACTATTGCTGCTCATGTCCCTGTCAACACCACAAGCCTGCCACATGGAAGCGTTGTGCTCACATGGGTCCAGTCGCACAATGGATAAAGTGCCTAACTATGAATCAGGTGATTGTCGGTTTGACTCCTACCTAAGTCAAGTGTAATTCACAAACTCTTCACACTTCCAAATTAATCTTCCTCATTGCTCTGAAAGTGAGCTGAGCTTTGAATTCCTGACCTGCAGGCAGGAGAATTCTTTCCGTGTCTCACATCAGTAAATGTGAATATCAGAGGAGGGGCAGCTGAAGTTGTCCCCGAGGCTTCAGTTCAATTTCCCACACCCACCGACCCAATCAATGCTTTTCCTGCAAATGGAAAGAGAACAAAAAATGAAACCAGTTTCAGCTTTGAGTCTTTAGGAACTGGAATCAGAAGAGAATGAAGGCGGTTTTGCCAACTCAGCAGTAACAGTCGAGGAAGCTTCCACTTCTTTCAGAGGCTGGGACATTGACACTGATGTTCTCCGGGACATTAACTGACCTGAGACACTGAAAAGATTCCCATCAGAGACTAGTCTGTATTTGATTTAGTTTCTGTCAAGAGCAATAAATCCTGATTCCCTAACCAGAAATTGAACCCGGGCCACAGCAATGAGAGCGCCAAGTCACAACCACGAGATCACAAGGGGTGACAGTGGAAAAGCATGCTTATTTTCTTACTGACACAGCTTTTGGCCTTTTTTTCACTGGAGAAACGCTTCTCCTCCAGAATAATTGAGTTACTGAGTTTGTACAGAATGGAAAGAGGCCCATCATCCAATTTCCCAGCTCTTAGCCTGCAGCCTTGTGTGCTCTGACGTTTTAAGCGTTCATCTCAACCACATTTTTCCTGTAATGTTTTAATCTCAAGTGATACAAAGAATGGGACTGAGATTTGAGGTGGTAAAATAGTGTTCACGCCCCCTCAGGGAACTGAACCACATTTTCACCCTCACGGAGAGAGGCTCAGACATATTGCCCCAAGAGTGACAACGGCCTCAGGAGAGACCAACCCCCAGCAAGCAAGGATTTCACCTGCCGAGCTTATATTGTCCCAATTTAGACTTCAAAACCAGTGTCTGGTGACAGCAAAGAAGGGAAGAATTCGGCCCCTCCCCTGTCCATGTCACTCCCCCATTATTTCCCTGTTACTCTGCAGTTTATTCTGCGTAATTCGAACGTTGTTCACGTCAGCTGCTTTCTGTCCTTCCAAAAGATCTTCCTCAAGTACCTGAAAGGACAAACGGGAATGTAGTGTTTCAAATGCATTTCTGGATGGTTGATGAAATGACATGGTTGTTTTAACGCTATTTAATGAGAAATAATTTCCAACGACATTAAAGAGCTTCTTTGGTTGTTTCCAGCCTTTTAATGGTTAACATTTACATGAATAAATAATAAATACTGACTAATCTTTAGAAGCAGTATTATGTCATGGACCAGTCAGAATCACTTCACTGCGTATAGGTCCAGATCAGCAAAGTCAGCTGCAATTGCCTGACGTGCAAATGGATTAAAACAAGAAGGGAAGGGACGTCAGGAAAGTGAGGGGCCATGGTGGTTTGTGAGAGCTGACTGTCGGCCGAATGCAGCCAGACCCAGTGTGGGTTCTGAAGGCAGGAAAGCTGACGTTTTGTGTTCTGAAGAAGGGACCAGACCCGAAACGTCAGCTTTTCTGCTCCTCTGATGCTGCTTGGACTGCTGAGTTCATCCAGCTCGACACCTTGTTCTCTCAAATTCTCCAGCATCGGCAGTTTCTACTCACTCTGGGTTCTGAGGACTGGTTTTCACTGTTTTCCCTGGGATATAATCACTCTGGATCAATCACCCACAATGACTCCCCTTTGTGTATTGTCCTTTGCACGTCTCACCTCGTTTCAGAGCCCAGAGGGGATCCTTGCATGTTAATGTGGCAAATTTCACTCAGGTCAGCCTAACAGTCTCGTATGAAGACCATAAACTTTAGGAGCAGAACGAGACCATCCAGCCCATTCAGTCTGCTCCACCATTTACTGATCTTGTGTCTGATATGATAATCCTGAGCTGCACTTGCTTGCCTTTCCCCATAACCCTTGATACCTTTACTGATTAAAAATCTGTCGATCTCACCGTTGAATACACTTAATGACTCAGATTTGACAACCCTCCGCTGTCAGGAATTCCATGGATTCACCACCATCTGAGAGAATAAATGTTTCCTCATCTGTCTTAAATGTGCAACCCCCATTCTGATATTAGGCACTCTGGTGCAAGATTGCCCAGAAGGAAAACTGTTTTTTTTGTGTCCAACATATTAAATCTCAAAGAAATCTGTATGCTTTAATAAGGACCTAGTATAGTTTTTGTAGTACTGTATCTGAGCACGTGGAGTCAACGTATTTCAGCAGTTCCTCCTGTTTGGTTTCATCCCTGATGTAAAACTTTCACTGATTCTGACAGAGCTATGTCCTTTTTGTATTTTAATGTCAGCAATTCATGTTCATTTTTAGAGTTTCAACAGGAACAATAAAATCCTTATTCCTATTTCGGAATCAAACCGACAACACAGCAGTTGCAATGCTGAATCAGAAAAAGGAAGGTGCACACAATACTTGCACCTTTTTGTCTTGACACTGCTTTTGACCTTTGTGTCAGTTGCGAAATGTTAGTCAGTGAGATTTTAACACCACGGAGAAAGACCTTTCAGCCCATTATATCTATACCAGTCATCAAATATGTCATCTCTCATCCCAGTTTTCAGCACTTGGCCAATCACCTCATTTGCTCTGACTTTTCATGTGCTCATCCAAATAGGTAGTCAATGTTTGAGGGCATCAGTGGAACAAAAACACTTTCTTCAACAAACGACAGGAAAGCTTTGCTGTTTGGTACAACATGAAATCTGCAGTTTCCTCTTTGAAGACAGCTATGAAAGCCAAACTCTTTCTCAGAGCCGTTTGCCAGTTTTCCTCATGATGCCAACAGTGTAGAATGAAATCCCACACCGCCTGAGGTTACCAATAATGACTCTCTACTTTCAACATCTCTGGTGACATGAGATGTTGTGTCCTCAGGTTAAACCATCACCAGTTTTGTCTCTCTGATAAGAAAGCAGCCCTGTGACCCAGAACATGCGTGGTGACTCAGTGTCAGACTCAGTGTGGCTCAGTGTCAGACATTGCAAACGGCACGTTTATACTCTATTAAATGTATTATATATGTCAATTCAGGAAGTAAAGTGAAACATTGCTTGTGCACAACAAATAAGATTTCGTCTTCACAATGGTGGGCACTTAACCCAGAATTCCAAGCGCTGTGCACGGCATTGCTGATCACTGCGCAGGCTCAGTATGTTCCCGCGTGCTCACAGTCCAGTGCATGCGCAGTCGGAGCGATCCTGAGAAGCAGTTGCTCTCTTCCTCGGCTCCACAAAAGGTAATAATAAGGCGGGACAGAAGAGGCGATGGACCGGGCGGTAGACGGGGAGGCTTTCGAAACACTTTGTGGATACAACAGACTCCGCATAAAGAAACTATCTGTCCCCATTTCAGAAAACGGGACAAATTGAGGCTCCGTCTCCATGACAGGCCGTGGGTAACGACCGCCATCTTTGTAGGAGGCAAAGGTCAGCAAAGCGCATATGCGTTCACCGTCGGCCAGGGGAGAGAGAATGTTGATTTTCTGATGAAGGGTCCAGGCCCGAAAGTCAAGCTTTCCTGCTGCTATGGTGCTGCTTGGCCTACTGTGTTCATCCAGCTCCACACCTTGTTATCTATGAGAGAATGTTGTGAATGTGTCTCCTGGACTGAGAGGGCTGGAGTTTATAAACTCCTTTAACAGGGAGTGAGGAGGGGAGGATTTACTGAGTGAGATGGATCTTGTAAAGTTTTTTTTACAGCATTTTAGAAGAGGATTTGCAGATTGGAAACTCATACCAAAAATGATACACCAAGATCTAAGTGAGCTACTTTATTCATTCGGTCCTGGATATCATTGGCCTTTGAATGTAAGTATTGAATAAAATAAAAGTAATGTAAAGTTTCTTCCTTCTATCTCCCAGTAACTATTGCCCAATATCTTAAATCTGTGTCTTTCATAGTTTTACTACCAGTGAAGAAAATCAGCTGCTCTTTATCTGCCTTATTTAAACCTAGACATTTCATCAAGTCTCATCTCAATCTCCTTTGTTCTGTGCAGAACAACTTCAGTTTCTCCAACCTGACCACTCAACTAAATATCCCTTGGTTGTTGAGCCAGTCTGATTCTTCTCCTTTCAAGTCTCTTCTCAGACCCTCTCATTCTTCGTGGAAATCCCCTGTTTGTGCAGGCCCAAATGCTCTGTGTTCAAGTGGGTGATGACATCACACACAAGCAATTGCTCACTGACATCACCCTGATTCCAGGGTGTTTCCTGAACTGTGAGTTTACTCTGACCCCAGTAGTTCTGATATCTTTTGAGCTGCAGACTCTGGTATTTGATTTTAAAGTTGAACACAATGAAATTATTTCAATATTTTAAACCAGTAATCGACACCATTAAGCTTCTCCTGCTTTTTTCAGTTATCTGACTCTGGAGCTAATGTGACTCATTTTGTCACCCCCTCGTTATGTGGCTGGTGTCAAAAGCTACTTTCTAACACCATCCATTGTGACCATCCATTATTCTGGTTCCTCTCTGTTCTCCCTTATCAACTCTGTCATTTTCTAACCCGCTCTGTCTTCAATAATGGATGTAACTGTCTTCAGGTATTGTATTGTTACTCCCATTGACTCTCTTTATGAGGTTTTTTACAGCATAACATTCGCCTGCAACAAATGGTCAGGCATTACCTTCCCTGAGCAGCTCCCAAAATGCTCTTTACGAAAGGAGTTATTCACCAAGTGATGACGAAGGAACTGTGATATGTGTCCAAATCAATGGCAAATAATGTGTATCAATATGGTGCCCTTCACATAATGGAAACTTCCAAATTGTTCCTTGGCAGTGTTATAATGCAACTTTGGTCCCTCGAGACACAATGAGATATTAAGGTAGTGACAACATGTTTAATGGTCAAATAAGTTGTTTTCAACCAGTATTTTAGGGTGCAAAACTGATGTTGAGAGAGAGTGTTTTAATGAGGACATTTCACAGTTTGTCACCTTGACAACTAAAGGTTGAGGGCACCAGATGTGGGACAGTTAAAATCGAGAATGCCTGCGTGCACCTCATACCGTTGTAATTTCCTCTATTTAGATTTTGGCTCCGAGTCTCAAAATCAACTCTGTCACTCTCCAGCTTAATGAAGAGTTCTATCATAAACAGGTCTTCACTTTTTTTCACATGAGGCCTTTCACAGCTAGATTGCCAATTAATCTACTCTTATTACACAATTAAAATTTTGAAATAAAGTTACCGTAGTATCCGAAGACTATAGGACTGTTCTCTCACTTCAGAGACAGAGATGACAAATGGTGCTGAAACCTCACGCAATGTGAAGATGGTGGGACCTTCATGGTGTCCTCAGCTGTTATAGGAATTGAGCACATGCTGCTGGAGTCAATCTGCATCACAAATCAGCTGTTCAGACAACTGAGCTAGCCCGCCCATGACCATTACGCCGTACACCTTTGTGGATAGCCTGTCCTCTCTTTGGTCACTCAATATATAGATGTGGAAAACCATCTCGTACACACTCCAGGAATTTCTCCTCTGTGGTGTTGTTACTGATTTGATTTTCTCAACCTATGTGCAGATTGAAGTCACCCATAATAACCATGAGCACAAGATATAGGAGCAGAATTAGGCTATTTGGCTCATTAAGATTGCTCCACAATTTGATTGTGTCTGATATGTTTCTCAACCCCATTCTCCTGCCTTCTCCCACAACCGTTGATCCCCTTATCAATCAAGATAATTATCTGTCTATCTCTGTTATAAATACAATCAAGGATTTGGCCTTTACAGCCTTCAATAACAATGAGTTCCACAATCACCACCCTTGGGCTAAAGAATTTCCTCTTCATTTCCGTTCTAAAGGGTCATTCCTTCACTGAGAAGCTGTGCCCTCAGGTTCTAGTCTCTCCTGCAAAAGAAACATCTCCATGTCTAATTATTCAGGCCTTTCAGTATTTTGTAAGTTTCAATCGTGTAGCGTCATAGAGTCTGACAGCACAGAGGCAGATCCGTCGGTCCAACCAGTCCATGCTGACCATGTTCCAAAACTGATGTAATCCCATCTGCCTGCACATGGCCCATGTCCCTCCAAACATTTCATATTTATGTACTATCTAAACATCTTTTAAACATTGTAAACTCTACCTGTATCCATTATTTCCTTTTGGAAGTTCATTCCACCGACGAACCACACCCTGGAAGTGGGGAAAATAGTTTCCCCTCATGCCTTTTCTCAATCTTTCACCTCTCATCTTAATAATATGACCCTGGTCTTGAAATCCCCCACTCTAGGGAAAAGACACCTGCTATTCACGTTATCTATACTCTTGAAGGACAGGACTGAAACATGACCCTGGGTAATGTTGTATCTGGGTACCTCTGTACCGAACGTGGTGCCAAAAGTGGCACCTTGTAAACTTTTCACTGTACTCGTGTGAGTATATGCGACAATAAAACTTATCTCGTTGATTAAAATTATGCCCCACCCCGACCCCGGAGAAAGGACACCTGCCAATCAACTTTTTGTTACCCTCTCAGGATTTCACAAACCACTTTCAGGTCAAACTCAATGTGCTGCACCCCTATGAAAGGAGTCCCAGTCCCCCATTATGACTCAACCCCTCCGTTCACAGCAACGTCCTGGTAAATCTCTTCTGAGCTCTGTCCAGCTGAATAATATCCTTGCTATAACAGGTAGACCAGAACTGGACACAGTGCTTCAGAAGAGGCCTCACCAACGTCCGAGACCACCTCAACATGACGTCCCAACTTCTGTACACAACGGTCTGAGCGATGAAGGTAAGCATACTAAACACCTTCTCAACCACCCTGCCTATGTGTGACGCAAATTTAGAAGAATTAGGTAACTGAAACCTGAAGTCTCTCTGTTCCTCAATACCCAAGGCCCTATTTAATTTGTAAGTGGATTTCTTCTGGGTGATCCAGTTTCCTCCCACAGTCCAAAGATTTGCAGTTTGGCTGGATTGTTCATTCTAAATAGTGCGTAATGTTCTGGGATGTGTAGATTAGGTGGATTATCGGTTTATGGTTCTGGGTGGGATGCTCTGAGGGTCGGTGTGGAATTGTTGGGTCCAAGGGCCTGTTTTCACACTGTAGGGATTTCGATTTTATGATTTTCTATGAAGTCCTGCCTCCCTTTGGTTTACCACGATGCAGTACCTTGCATTTATTCAAATTAAACTCCATCTGCCAGTCCTCAGCACATCGACCCAAATGATCAAGATATCTTTGAAATCTTAACCTAGTTCAATGTCCACTCTCGCATTAATTTTGGAGTCATTTGCACTAACCATGCCTTCTGTATTCTCATCTAAATCATTTATATAAATGTAAAACAAAAGTGAACCCAACACCGATCCCTGCTGAACACCAGGCCTTCAGTCCGAAAAACAACTCTCCACTTCCACAGCCTGTCTCCTGACGTTAAGCAAATTTTGTATCCAATTGGCAAGCTCATCCTGGATCCCATGTAAGCTAGCTTTACAAATTAGTCCACCACTTGGAACCTCGTCAAAGGCTTTACGATACTCCAAGTAAACAATGTTTACTGCTCTGCCCTCATCAATCATTTTGGTTACTTCATCAAAAACCTCAATCAAATTTGAGAGACACGATTTCTCTTGCAGACAACTATGCTGATTATCCATAATCATTCCTTGCCTCTCCAAATGCTATCTTTCAGGGTCACCTCCAACAAGTTATCCACCACCAAAGTCAGACTCTCAGAACAAGAGTTCCCAGGCTTCTTACATCATTCAAATGAAGGCACAACATGAGCCACTCTGCAATCATCTGGCACATCACCTGTAGTTATAGATGATAGGATATTTCTGCAAGCGACACCACATCTTCTCTTTTAACTTTCCACATGATGGGATGCACGAGAGCAGGTCGTAAGATTTAGAGTAATACAGTGTGGAAACAGGGCCTTTGGCCCAAACTGGTCCATGCTGACCATAGTACCCACTCAGCTAGTTCCAATTGCTGGATTTAGTCCATGTCCCTCTAAACCCTTGCCATCCATGTACCTATCCTATTATTTTTTAAATGTTGCTATTGAATCTGCCTCAACCACTTTTGCTGGCAGCCCGTTCCATAAATGCACCTCTTTCTGCATGAAGAAGTTGCCCCTCAGGTCCTTCTTAAATCTTTCACCTCTCACCTTAAACCTATGACCTCGAGTTTTTAATTCCCCATCCCTGGTAAAAAGACTACATGCATTCATCCTATCTATGCTCCTCATGATTTTATACACCTCAATAAAATCACTCCCTCATTCTCCTATGTTCCAAGTAATAAAGTCCTATCCTGACTAACCTGTCCCGACAACTCGGGCCTGGCAACATCCTAGTAAATCTTCTTTGCACAATTTCCAGTTTAACTATGTCTTTCCTATAACAGGGTGACCAAAACTGTACACAGTGTTCCAGTGCGGCCTCACCAATGACTTATACAGTTGTAACATAACACCACAGCTTCTATACTCAATGCTTCAATCCATGAAGACTCATATGTTAAATGCCTTCTTCACCACCCTTGACACCTGTGACACTGCTTTCTATGAACTATGTACTTGTCCTTCTGGGTCCCTCTGTTTCACAACAGTCCTCAGGACTTTACCATTTACTGTATAATTCCTACCTTAACTATATTGAATTGCATTTTCCAATCCTCAGCCCACTTTCCCATCTGATCAAGATCTCTCTGTAAATTTTAATAGCCTTCCTCGCTATCAATGCTACCTTCTAATTTTATATCACCCACAAACTTAGTGATCATGCCTTGTATATTCACATCCAGATCATTTACGTAAATAACAAATAACAAATCTACCAGCACTGACCCCTCTGGCACACCATTAATCACAGGCCTCCAGTCTGAGAAACAGCCTTCAACCATCACCTTCTGCTTCCTGAAACAATTTTGAATCAAATGAGCTAGCTATCCCTGGATCCCATGACTAGCCCATGATGTGCGGGATCTTGTCAAAGGTGTACTAAAGTCAACATAGACAACACCCACTGCCCTGCCCTCCTGTATGCTCTTGGTTACCTTTTAGAAAAACTGTTAAAAAATTGTCAGACATGACTTCCGGCACACAAATCCATACTGACTATCCCTCATCAGACCTTGGCTGTCCAAATGTTGGTTGATCCTATACCTCAGTATCCTCTCCAATAACTTGCCTACCATTGCTGTCAGGCTTACTGGCCTATAGTTCCCTGGCTTGTCTTTGCTACCATTCTTAAACAATGGAACAAAGTTAGCTGCCCTTCAGTCTTCCAGAACTTCACCAGTGGTTAAAGATGAAGCAAAAATCTCTGCAAGGACCTCTGGAATTTCCTCCCTAGCCTCCCGCAATGTCCGAGGATGGATTTGATCAGGCCCAGGGAATTTATCCACTTTAGTGCGCTTAAAGGCAGTCCAAAACATCTGCACTTGTTTCCCTTATTTCCTCAGCATCCATGAATCTCTTCTCAGTATCCAATAATCTCTCCTCAGTAAACATTCAGGAGAAGTAATCGTTAAAAATCCCGCCAATCTTCTGTGGCTCATGTGAACTTGTTTTAAAAATACAATATTTCTTTCCCTGACATCTTTAGCCTCCATTTCTTTCTCCACAGTCATAACCGATACAAATATTCCTTTGATGTCTCCCTCATCTCCTGAGGTTCAATACAAACATGACCTCTTTCATCTTTACAGGGCCTTCCTTGGTGAACAAGCAAATGGGTGTTGGGCAATAAGAAAGGACTAAGTGATAATCAAGTTGAGTGTGGGCCCTTAAGGAAAAGTGACGACAGGAGATTGAATTCTTCATGAAGATAGAGAGTGATATTGTTGGTTCCGACTCTCTGGTCCTGTAATTAAATGAAAGAAGTTATACTGGTATGACGCGTGAGCTGCTTGTGATAAATTGTGGATCAGTATTTCAATGGATGATGGGACATGGATAATGGTAAACGTTTAAAGAGGAAGTGGACAAGCTATGAAAGTTATTCATCTCAGTCTGGCATTAGAACAAAATGGGAAACATGGTCAAACCATGGCAGAGAAAGGGAAATGAATGGGTATTAAGTTTAAGGAAACAGCATTCAAATTAGGTAAACAAAATAACAGACCTGAGGATTGGGAACAGTTTAGATTTCAGCAAAGGGAGTCAAAGTGACTTAATAAGAGGGAGAAAATAGAATATGGAATGCTCTTGCAGAGACTGTACAAACCAATCGCATTTTTCTTTATTCATTCACAGGACGTGAACATTGCTGGCTAGGCCAGAATTTATTGCCAATCCCTGATTGTCCGGAGGGCTGTCAAGAGTTAACTGCATTGCTGTGGGACTGGAGTCACTTCTAGGACAGACCGAGCAAGGATGACAGTTTCTTCCCCGAAGGATATCAGTGAGCCAGATGGGTTTTTCCTGACAATCAAAAACAGTTTCCTGATGATCATTAAACCCTTAATTGAACATTGATAGCAAAACATTAGTCAAGAATAAATTAGGTTCTCCTTACAATCAGAAACATGGACATTATAATGGGGTACAAAATGATGGCAGACCAATTACGTAAGTCTTAGATTTTCAAAAAAGAGGACACAAATAAGACCCAAAATTAAAGGGTTCCCAGGGTCTCACGGGAAGGTAGAATTGAAAGAAATTACTATTAGTAGGAAAATGGTATTGAGAAAGCTCATGGGATAACCGGCAGACAAATCCCCAGAGATTGATAACCTTTGTCTCAGAGTAACTTAGGAAGTGGCACTCGAAATGGCTAATGCATTCGTGGTTATCCTCAAATTCTCTTGATTCAGCAAGTTCCTATGGATTGGAGGGTACTTAACGTTGCCCAAGTATTTAAGAAGGGAATCAGAGCGAAAATCAGGCATTTTCAAAGCATTGATGGTGGGAAAAAGTGTTAGGGTCTACTGTAAAAGTTGGGATAACAGAGTACTTGGAAGATAGTGACAAGATCAGACAGAGTAGGCAGAACCTTTGTCTGTGAGATCTCTGAGACTCTCTGTTGGGCATGAATTCCCTCCACGCGACTTTCCATCCTGACTTGAAGATGTATCACTCTTCCTAAAGAGTTACTGGGACAAAATCCTGAATTCCCTCCCGAACAGCATTGTGGGTCCACCTCATGGACTGTAGTGGTTCACAAAGGCAGATCACTGTCATCTTCTCACTGGCAACTCAGCTCGGCAAAGTCCACAGAAATTTAAGAAAATCATTATCAAGGCCAACTGGGGATATGGAATTGAAAACGAAATAGATCAGCTTTGACCTTTTTGAGGCTCACTGGGCAGAATTAACTGCTCTGACTCCTATTTTCCATGTTCTCAGCTCTTTGTATCAAAATGCATCCCAGCGGGAATGGTGCATTCCCTGGAACTTCGAAGGATGAGGGCTGATTTGATTAAAATTTTCCAGATGTTAATTGAAGCTTGGTGGGGTGATCGAAAGTATCTAATCCATGTGTGGGTGAAGTGAGAGCTCAAATACCTTCCTTGCCTGCAGTAGTCAGACAAGACTTGTGTTTCTTTATCCTACGATTTATTTGAACATCTGAATGAGGAACAAGAGTGGGCCACTTCGCCCTTCGAGCCGACGCTGCGACTCAATAAGATCACAGCTGATGTGATTTTAAACTCTGTTCCATGTACCTGCATTTCCCTGAACATTTTTTCATCTTGGTCATCAGAATCTGTCTGCCTCTGCATTAAAATAACTTTAAAGATTCTGCATCCACTGCCTTTTGATGAAGGGAATTACAAAGATTCTCAGCCCTCTGAGAGAAAGTAAATATTCTTCACCATTTCAAATGGATTCACTCCCAGCTTTAAACAATGACCCTCAGTTCGAGATTCTCCAACAAGGGGGATCATGTTTTCAACATTGACCTGTTCAGGTCCCCTCAAGATCTTTTAGGTTTCAATTTAGTCTCCTCTTTCTTATCTAAACTTGAAAGGATACCGCCCTAGCCTGTCTCGCCTGTCTAGCCTGTCGAGCCTTTCCTCATAAGGCAATCCACTCATTCACAGTATTAGACCATTAAATCTTCTTTGAAATGCTTCCAACGTATTAACAACTATGTATAAGTACAGTGACAAGTACTAAACACTGTATTCCAGAAGCAAGTCTCACCAGTAAAAGGGGGACTGCTTGTATCTGAAGGTGGCCCATGAATTCCCACCTGCTTACAGTAATGCTTTTTCAGCAAGCTGAGGTTAGTTATATTTATCCAATTACAGACTGACACAGGTTCTGGTTAGATAGTTGTACAGTTTGCATTATTACAAAGACAGCATTGTTGCTGTATCACTCAAACCACCCACTCTGCTGGATCTGCACAAATAATGACTGGCTCTGCAGCCAATTCCCGCAGCCTGATTTGACCTGTATTTTTCAGCCTCTGTCCCATCAAGGACATTACTGATTCAGGTGGGTTTTCATGATAATCCAGTAGCTTTCATTCCCCTTTTGACTGTTTTAAATTTATTTTCCTGGAATTCAAAAGGGAGAATTTACAGACGGGCAGCTCAAGTCAAACATTGTATGAAGAGCTTCCAGTAAAACTGAATTCTCAGGAGCTTTGAACATGGAAGGAAACCGTACCATTCACAGTGAAGAGAAACCGTACAAGTGGACTGTGTGGGAAAAAACCTTCAATCAATCTTCTGGACTTTTGAGATGGAAATGCAGTGAAAACAGGGGGACAACGGTGACATCAAGCTTTCTTTTGTAACATCATAGTCATAGATCTCAGTTTGAATTAAGCAAGGGCCACTCAGCTCCTGATCTCTCGACATTCTTGCTGCAAACACAGATCGAACAGCTGAATTCCAAATATGGGAATGACTATCTGCTATTTTAAGGCTCCGTTTGACAGAGCATTGAATCAAGGAATCATAGCAAAACTAGGATCAACAGGAATCAGAGAATATTATTCTCCTTTGAAGGCAGGTATTTGAAAAGATTGCATCTTCAGACATGGGTAGATACAAACAATGTGAATTTATTCAAACTTTTACCACATATGTGCAGAAGAGATCTCTCATTCGAGTGTCTCCAGCTTCGGGACAATCCACTATTTACAGCTCAAAACAGAATAATGAGACATTTTCGCGTTAGACTGGTTCCATGTAACATTGGAACAAAATAAATTTATATGTCAGTTATTTACTGCATGAACAGGATGCTGTTCAGTTTTTTACAAAGTTCTGAGTTCTCTAATTTCAGCAGTGCTTCCACTTCTACATTATCTTCAAAGCTTCTCTCTCCCCACCATCAGACCACAGCATGCAAGCTTTCCTTTCTGAATAATACATACGTGAGTATCTTAAGATGTACAGATGTTCTCTGAACCCGAAGTAACTGCTGACGGTTCACTGTTATTGATATGTAGTTAAACTACCTCAACTACAATAACTATGTACTTGTATGGTTGTATTTGACTGTTAGCCCATGCTGCAATGCTCGTCCAAACTTATTTCCTATTGTTCTGTGTTTTAATGTTCTGCTTCTTTCCTTTTATATTCCCCTTGTCCACTCTCCTATCCTCCTTCCCCTACACCACCCTGGTTGGGTAATACTGAGTACAGAGGGAGATGCTTGTGATTACAGGAGGCCAACCACCTCACCTGCAGCAGTTCCTCAGGATCGGGTTCTTGTCCCAACCACGTTCAGCAGTTTCATCAATGGTCTTTCCTGCGTCATCAGGTCAGAAATGGGAATGTTTGCTGCTGATTGCACAATTCTTAGCACCATTTGTGACTGCTTGGATACTGAGTCAGTAGATATCTCAATGCAGTGTGCCTGGACAACATTGAAGTTAGCCTGCTATGTGACAAAGAACATTTGCACCAAAATACCAACCAATAATGAACAAATCTGACAGATGAGAACCTAACATTTAGTAACATTCAATGGGTTATCTTCACTGAATTCCCCACTATCATCATCCTGGGTGCTAATATTGATGAGAAAATGAACTGGACCTGCATTCCAAATATTGTGCCTACAAAAGAAGTTCTGAGGGAAGAGATTGATGATTAATTCAACTTGTGACTCCCCAAAGTCTGCATCATCATGATTGTAACGGAGTACTCTCTATTTGCTGGGATGGATGCAGCTCAACAATTGACGAATCATAGAATCCCTACAGTGTGAAAACAGGCCATTCAGCCTAACAGGTCCACACCACCCCTCCAAACAGCATCCCACCCAGACCCATTCACCTATCCTGTACCTTACCATTTCCGATGTCTGATCGACCTAACCTACACGTGCCTGGACACTATGGGAAATTTAGCTTAACAATTCCACTTGATCTGCACATCTTTGGACTGTGGGAGGAAACCCATGCAGACATAGGGAGAATATGCAAACTCCACAGAGACAGTCAACTGAGGGTGGAATTGAACTCGGGTTCTCAGTGCTGTGAGGCAGCAATGCTAACTCGTGGACCACTGTGCTGCCCCAAAAAACCAACAATACTCAAGAAACCCTACCCTATCCAGCACAGTGCAGTCCACTTAACTGGTGCCTCATTCAGTACCTTCAGCATTTTCTCCCTTCCTCACTGAGGTACAGTGGCAGCAGAGTGCAACATCTACAAGATGCACTGCAGTTACTCACCCACTCCCTTGACAGCACCTTCTAAACCTTCAAACTGTAACACCTGAAAGCACAAGAGTAGAAGATCCATCTGCAAGTTTCCCTCCAAGGTGCATACTGACCTGAATTGGAGTGATATTGGTGATGATCTCATTGAGTGGTGCAGTGCCCGTGATGGGCCAAAAAGCCTATGTCTGCTTCTGTGTCTTCTATTTCTTCTATCATGATTTTTTAAAAAAGTTGATTCATGCAGTGACCAGACTTATGCTCAGTCCTCTAAACTGGTGTTTGTTAAGCCTCTATAATCATTTCCCTGGTGTTATATTCCAGCCTGTGGTCAAGAACAGAAAGTAGCTCAAAACCCTGTTGACCCCCTGATGTCCCTGTCCAACCACCTTCACAGATATGTGAATCTCCACTCCCAGCTCTCTTTGTCCTTCTCCACCACTCAGTATTCCCCATTTTCATTGTTCACTCTCCCTGAATTCACTATCACTCACTTCTCTGGATTGAATTCTGTTCACCATTGTTTTTCTTTCTACCTGACTGATATATTCCTGCATTTCATGGCTTTCTTCCTCATGGTCAACTGCGTGGTCAATTATTGCGTGCCATCTCTCGACTTCCAAATTATGGCTCTTGCAACTAGGATTTGATTATTGTCACAGATCAAAAAACCATGGAACTGTCTGGGTAAAAACTGAAAGGACTGTAATTGCTGTAAGTCAGAAACAAATCAGAAACAGAAATTTCTGGAAAAGCTCAGCAGAACTGGCAGCATCCGTGGAGAGAAATCAAAGATAACATTTCTGTTTGATTCGCCCTCAGAATTCCACATGAAGCAGGCTTGTAGACATAGCCAATTCATAGTTGGGGATTAACAGCAGCAAAAACAGCAGAATATAACCCTTACTGTCGTATGTGAATTTGCTGGTGCCGTTGGAGGTTGATTTTCTGAGTGATCCATTCCCACACACGGGACTGGTGAACAACCTGTCCCAAGTGTGACTGAGTAAACGAGTTTCCACCTCAGTGGGTAATTGAATCCTTCTCTCGGTCTGCACATTTCCCTGGTTTATCTGTGGTGTGGGTATCCTTCCGTCTGTCCAAGTTGGGTGATCAGGTGAATTTGAATCCTTGCATACAGTAAGCCATTTTTCCCTGTTGTGAATGTGTTTTTATTCTTCCTTTTTCTCCCACGGATGTGAGTATCGCTGGTCAGGATATCATTTTATCATTCATACCTAATTCACCTTGAACTGATTTCAGAGGACAGTTAGAGGTCAACCACGTTTTTGTGGGTCTGTAGTCATTTGTATGCCAGACCGGGTAAGGACTTCCCTCACAAAGGGACATGAATGAATGAAATTTCACGAAATTAGAGTCATGGTCTCTGTTCCTGAAATCAGGTTTTCATTCCAGATGGTATTCATCGAATTTAAACTCCAGCAACTGCTATGTCTTCGTACCCAGGGTTAACTAGGAGATAAATCACCACTATGCTGCTATCTCCCTGCAGCATTTTTTCATTGTAGAGAATAACCTTCTCTGTTAAGATCAACCCAGAGTGACAAAGAGGAGAAGGCCATTCGGACCACCAGACCAGTGTTAGTTCCCGGTACGAAATGGATTGAGTGAAAGGGAAAAGTATCAGCTGGTGGATGTTTACAACATTTACAGTGTGTGTGATATTTCCCACAGTCTGATGTCCCAAAAATCCCTGCTCCGTGTCAATGAAAGCTGCTCCGGGTGAGGTTGGAGCTCACAGCCTCGGCATTTCACGCGCCTCTGTGCCGTCATGGAAGGACCGCGCGCTCACCGATTGCGTCACTGGAGCCACAGAGTAGCTCCGCTCACTCATTGCCATCCCCACTTCCGGTTGTTCACGTGATTAGGGTAAGGTGCTTTCTTCACTGTGCCCCCTGGATTTACATTCCAGATGGGGAATGACTCGGCATTGCTGTTGTGAGAGTGGTCACAGTGGGCAGGGCTTCAAATGAAATAGTAAAACAATTCGACCGGTGTTTGTGGGATGAGACTGACAGTTAATCTTCCAGCTGATGACCGCTTCATCCAATTGGAATAGTCCGGACTGTCTCAGGTGGGAAACAAATGCAGAGGGAGGGGAGTGAAAGCGCTGGGACTGGCTACAAGGCGTGAGGGATAAACCAACTGAAGAAATGATGAGTCAAGGCTAAACGGAGGTAAGAATGTGATGAAATTTCTTGTTTGGTTCATTATTCCACAATTCTCACTCAGAATGAAGCAATCACAACTGCTGTTTCAAAGAAACGTGGTATTTTCTCAGATTTTACTGATTTTATTATTCTTCTAAAATCAGAAACGTAATGGTGTGGATTGGATTCCGATGAGGAAATTTCTCATCCTCCATCTTCCTCCCATGAGATCTTGATGATATCGCATGTCAACTGCTTTCCACGTGTGAGGACGTGACCGAGAGTTTAAGGCAATGGATTATAAATACATTGTGGTCTGCCCATGTGGGTTTGAATCTCGCCGTCGTTGGTGTTTCAGGCCATTATCACTGTTGTCATTCTTCTTTGTATATAACACATTTGTACAAATTGGACTTGACGCCCAATTCTCATCAGTTTATGTCAGCAGAGATTCTTGAATTGTCGACATGACAGTAAAGTCTAAATTAAGAATTACAACCTATCACGTTAAAATAGTTAAATTACAGATTAAACTGGAATAGGGAAAAGGAACACAATTTTCCTTCCCGTCATTTCTTCAGTCTGTGGTACGTAGAGTGCCATTTGTTGCCTCCAATCATATTTGTTCTTCATCAGCTGATGAAGCTCGTTACTGAGCTGTCTGATCAAATACATCGACCTTTTCTACCACTTCATCCAACTCCTTGACAATTTTAAACTTTTCGATCAATGGGACCATCGGCCAAATGAAGCTGAAGCAGAAGTAAGCCGGTTGGTTCATGAAGTCTGCTCCGTTATTCAATGGCGTCAGGGCTGCTCTGATAATCTTCAACTCCATTCTCCTGCTCCACGTGAATAACCCTTGATCTCCTTACTGATTAAATATCGGTCTCGCTCAGCTTGAAAATAATTCAGAGCGAGAATTCCAGACAATTACTGGGCACTGAGCAACACAATTCCTCCTCATTTCAGAATTAAATGGGCAACACCTTGTTCTGAGATTGTGTCCTTTGCCCCTCGACACTCACACTAAGGCAAACTACCGGTCCATATCTACTCTTTCAAGGTCCCGAAGAATATTGAATGTCTATAAATGTTATTGTGTGGTTATAAATCTCCCGGCCCCTCGCCTCCTTTGTTCCAAGGAGAACAATCCCAGCCTAACCAAGCATTCCATTCCATTTTATCCAGTCTTGGGAAAATGCCAGGATATCTCCTGTCGTGTCCATGAATATTTTAAGGGAGATTGACGATGATTCTGTGAAACAAGAGGTTTAGCATTTATCAAGCATAGGTAGGGGTCGGGATTTAGGGTCAGAATTAGATTTACTCGAAAATATAGAATCGTGGGGCATTGAGTTTCTCTGGTTCTAGGCCTGGGAACCGGGATTATGTGGACGTCTGCAGCCGTAGTCACTTCCATTTCTGAAGAAACTGTTGGGAAAACCGTTGTAAAACTCAAATGCTCATTGAAAAATACACCCAATATCGTAATCCAGCAAAAAATCATATCCACATGAAAATGAATTACATTCACTATGTGAATATAATGCAGAAGGTCTTCCTTTTAAACTGGAAGAAATAGGAGTATGATGCAGCCACTCAGCACTTCGAGCCCACCTTGCCGTTTAATGAGATCTTGGACGTCGTACGACTTTAAAACCATTTTTTCTACACTATTCGCTGAAATCTTGATTTTTTAAAAAAAATCTGTCGAAATCTATCGATGACAGCTTTTTAAAAACTTAATACTTAGCATTTATGACTTCCAGGGCTCAGAATTCCAAAGATTCACCTCATTGTGCGTTCCCTCATCTCAGTCCGCTGTTTGGCAAGTATTCCTGTCGTGTGCCTGGTGCTGTTCCTGTCACACCCCCCAACACTGCGCTTATTTCCTGTTCCCTTAGGACTCATTGTGCGGGCCTGTGACGATATAGTGGTCCTTACTGTCTGATGCGGCTGCAGTAGCTCTTGCTCGAATCTGACGAAGGCATTAACTGTGGTATTCATTTTCCCTGTAACATGTGCTAAAGGAACGCAATGAGGGATTAATTTAAATTCCAGAAAGCATGCTCGTGAAGGTGTGTTCAATGCCGATGTTGTGAGAACAAGCATCACCCAGAGCCACTTTTATTAGCATAGGCCAGAGATTCTTTCAGGGTCAGGCTCAGGAAAATGACAAGAGAGCGATGTTCAGCGCAACAGATTTCATTATAAACGAACATTTTCTGCATTGTGCAGTTCATTTGTCAGATTTGTCTCATTTAGCATTTTGAAATTGTCCGCTCTGTAAACAAGCAAGCGTCATTAATATCTGTTGAGTAGAGAGCTGGTCCCAGTACTGACTTCTGGAAACAGCAGATTGTACTCTCCTCGAGTACAATTCCTCACAGACAATGTCACATCCCCACTGTCACCAGGCTCTTCGTTAAATCGGCTTCAATTCTTTGTCGAATTCGATTCAATAGATCATAGATTGTAGAATCATAGAATCCCTGCAGTGTGGGAACGGGTCCTTCGGCCCAACAAGTCCACACCGACCCTCAGAGCATGTCACCCAGACCCATTCCCCTGAAACCACTTCCTCTTGCCATTGAGAAATTTCTTCATTTGTGTTCAGCTCCTGCGAGCAGTGTGTCGCAATGGGTGTGACCAAGAAGCCATACCATACTCTGGAAATCATACCCCACTGCATATCATTTCACAAACACGAGTGAGAAATACCTGCTGTTTTACGCAATTTACTTCAGTGAGAGAAACATGAGGCCTTGATAAGATCACATATCAGTATGTGACGAGATGGCCGAGAGGTTAAGGCGATGGACTGCTAATCTATTGTGTTCTGCACGATTGGGTTCAAATCCCACTCTGGTCGATTTTTTGCTGCTGCTGACCTTCGTTATGTCTCATGAGCTTTCCCGAAAGTGAAGCTGGAATTCAATTCTTGTCAGTTTATCTCGCTGGAGATTCTTGATCAGTCGACTTTGCGGTCGAGTCGAAATCAAGAATTGGAACTTGTCTGAAATCTATTCAAATGTCGGTTGAATTTGGACAGTAACAAGGAAGACGATTTTCCCTCCCATTATTCCTCCCAAGTTGTGCTCCAATGAACATCCACAGAATGAAAGAGAAGCAGGTAAAAAAAAATGACGAAATATCGGAAGCACAGGTTTATACAGTGGGATTGTTGATGAGTATTTTAAGCTAACACAAAGTTCTGACTAATATTTCAAACAGTCCTTACGAAACCGACGGCGAGACAGATGCTTGATGAAAGACGCGAACACAACAAGCCAAGGGCAACTTGAGGGTGGCTCTTGTCGCAATGGGCAGCGCGGTAAACATTTGTGATTTAAAGGTCGTGTGGGTACAAAAAACACCCAGAATCGAAATTCAATTCAGGTTCTAAACGAATCAATGGTGTTCTGTGGAAACTGCTTCATCTTCACGTCCTGTCATCCGGAATTCCAGTCCCCGCTGCTGACCAGAGGACGTTCGTCAAAATCCCACGCAAGTTTTCAGAGAATAGTTCGACCAGAGATGACTGTGTGTCCGACAAATCTGCATAGTTGACAGGGAAATTCAACATAACATTCCCGTTATACATTTGATTTTTCACCTTGAATATACTTAGAGATCTTTAAATCCAGATTCTCGATGTGGGTTGTGAGGATGGGATAGGAAAATCCATTGAAGTTTTAGATCAGCGATCACATTAAGGAATGGCGGGTCAGCGGAGCCAGGTTGAATGGCCTCTTCCTGTTCCCATGTTCACATCTTTCGGTGTTGTTTCAGGCAGACAACTGTCAACAGTAATGTGGAAGATGAAACAGTGCAACATAGGTTTGTGCCGAATGCTATTCTGAACTGAACTGATCCCACTTGCCTGCCAATAGTTGCGTATTTCTCTATTACCTTCCTGTGCACGTGTCTGTCTAAAATACCTCTTAAACGTTGCTATCATGATGATGAGAACGGTTAATCGACAACATTGAATATCAAGTTTATTGAATATCAAGTTTCTCACGTTTACCCCACCGCTCTCACAACTGGAATGGACAGCTCCTGTTGCAGTTTTAGGTCAGACAGTGGAGGATGCTCACAGGCGCTCGATCAGACAGCACGCTCCTTCACATAGGTTTCTAAATGGGCATAAGGAACAAGTTGCCATGCAGATGTTGGGGCTTCAGGGATAGATTTCTCAATTGTCTGGTTGGAGTTCTGGCTGTGGTGCTAAACATGATATTCTGATATTCTAAATCCAGTTCTGGCCTCTTCTTAATTTACAATTTTAAATGTGAAATTCAATTTAACTTTGTGTTACATTCTTATGCATTCACTCTTCATGAAAATCTTGGAACGTGTCCTTGAGTGAAGTAATGGAGAAGGTTGATGACGGCGGGTGTAGTGTGTGTCCTGTCGGTTGTGTGAATTTTGCAAACGAAGTTGGTGAATTGTTGCCGAATCGAATTCTGTGAAGAATTTTTGCGGCATGAAAGGCCCATGATAGTTGGGATGTAACGTTATCTGTGATGAATTGTTTTCCTGACTCGAGGAGAGTGCACAGTGCTGTTCCCAGGAGTCAGTATTGGCAAAAACCTCTACTCAGGGTAGATATTAATGAACCACATTTGCGTACAAAGTGCACAGTTTCAAAATTCTAAATGAGGCAAATCTCGCAAATAGACGAAACAACGCAGAAAGCCTCATGAACTGCTTTTTACCAAAGAAAATTATCTTGCTGGACATTGCTTTGTGTTCTTTTCCTGAGTATTGTGACACGTACTCATGACACGATCGGGGAACACTTCAGCAAGTGTCAAAAGAGTGCAGTGCCAGAGGGCATGCCGGGAGCAGCACGAGGTACACGGTGAAGTTAATTTCCCACAACAGGAACATGCCCCAAAGAGCAGACTGAGGTGAGAGCACTCAGAGTGAAGTGAAGCTTTGAAATTCGGTGCCCCAGAAACTGTGGAGGTCAGTTGCTGAGTCTGTTCAAGAATGCGATTGACAGATTTCTACACAGTGAAAACATCAAGGGCTCTGGCGACAGTGGAGGAAAATGTTGAAAACATACATTTCAATGTAGTTTAGCACTGTGTAATTAAGCAAGTTCCTCGAACAACTTAGGAACGACGAGTGAAGACGATCATGTCCCAGGTCAGAGGCAATTTGCCAACCATTAAGGTATAATTCAAAATATGGAGGTGTCCCAACGCATCCTGCTCCAGTGGCGCAACCGGTGAGCGGTATTTATATGAGCGGTGCGGTATTTATATGACAATACCGAGGCGTGTGAAATGCCGAAGTTGTAAATTCAAACCTCACGTGCAGTGGTTTTAGTTTGTCATGGCACAAGAGGGTAATGAGGAAAGTCAATTCTGAACAAAGTTTGCGGGAAAACACGTTTCTGTGAATTGGAAAATGACTCAACGGTTGACAAACATTCTGCGAGTTTTCAAAATGTGAAGAAATATCTGCGGAGAGCGAAAAGAAGGCGATTCTTTTCATCTCCAAGACATTTCTCACATGGGTGACTGCGCTGAGTTAAATTTCTGGAAAAAGCTGTTAAACTCGTTTCAATTTATTCACTTAGCTGCAAACTTGCACAGGTCATTGAAATAATTAAAAAGGAATCAGATTTATCTCGTTCAGACGTTCGAATGTGACATTCTACTCGAGTTAGAAAATTTATCAGCTTAAAATACAGAGCTGCTGATAAGAAGGGTGGGTTCAAAATGCAAAAAAAAGGACAGAATCTTGTTGTGGATTTCTTGGATGGAGTTCAGAAACTATGAAATGTACCTGTAATCATCGGAATGTGGTCAAATTTTTAAGGTAACAGTTTAAAGCGGGAGTTGCGTCTCTCAGCGACAGTTCCCTTCCAACTCGAAAAGGCCTAACTTTACTTCTTAAATTGAAAACATGTTCAGTTCCATTTATAATGCTTCACGGAGAATGAACTGCCAATCTTATTCAGCTGCACGTGTACAATAAATTTCTTTGCACGTGAAGTCAAAGAAATTTGAAACTATTCCCCACCCACCCAAAGACTTTCTCTCACTGTTATGGTGCCTGTTTAGGGACCTTAGGGTGAAGATACAGAATTCTTTGAAGTTTACGGCACATATAGAGAGGTTAAACAGGATTTTGGCACGCTTACTTGCATTGCTTAATCGTTTGAATTTAGGAGTTGGGAAGTCATGTTAAAGTTGCACAGGACGTTGGTGAGGCCTCTTCTGGAATACAGTGTGCAGTTTCGGTCGCACAGTTGGAGGAGGCATATTATTAAGCTGGCGAGTATTAAAAAGACGTTTACCAAGATGTTACCTGGTATGGAAGTTTTGAGTTATAAATCAAGGTTGGATAGACTTGGACAGTTTTTCCTCTGGTTCTTAGGAGGTTGAGAGGCGACCTGACAGAAGTTTATAAAATAACGAGACGTGTAGACAGTAATAATGGTAGTTTCCTTTTCTCTGGTATGGGAGATTTGAAGATCAGAGGACATTTTAAAGTTGTGAGGAGATATTCTTAAGAAAAGATACGAGAGGCAGAATGTCACAATGACTGTGAATAAAACAATGGCAAGTTCCTGCAGAGAAACAGGTGGCTAATTTTTAGAAGCAGGATAGGCGCTGTAAGGTAATCTATTTTATCCCACACAATAATCAAGCTAACATGTAACAAATAACTATGGATGCTGGAAATCTGAAACCAGAAAAAAGCGAATTGATAGACACTTTCAGAAGGTTGTTGTTGTTGTCCTCAAAAAAGGTTGTCCCAACCGTTACATTCCTTACTTGTCATTTGTCTGTGGATGGTAACATTTCCAGAATCGTGTACAATGACATTCAAATTTGTCTGACAACTATCAACAGCTGTTCTTTCATTACCATCCCGCTCTGTGTTTTAACATCACGTAATTTGACAGTTCATCTTACTTTTCCAAACGTTTAAAACAATCCTATTCGTGGTTACGATGTGGAAGCGCTGGTATTGGACTGGTGTGGACGCGAACAGAAGTCTCGCAACACCGGGTTACAGTCCAGTGAGTTTATTTGAAATGACAAGCTTTTGAGTGCTGCTCCTTCTTCATGATAAAATATACCTTCATTGCAACAGTACATTCTACATTCAAAGAGGACAATGAGAGTGATCAATGACATCAGAGTGTGGGAACCTCGATGTTGCAGTGACCACAGTGTAACTGAGTTTCACGTTTACTTTGAGGTAGGGCAGTTTGAATCTAAGACGAGCGCTTTATACCTAAATAAAGACAATGTCACCACTTGAAGTGAGGATGGCCAAAATGAAGTGAAAGATTAAGTTAAGAAATTGTTCAGTGCAGACGCAATAGCAGAGATTTAAGGAAATAGTCCAGAATACACAAAAAACCCCAGTGTGTCTTTGTCAGTTTCCCATCGGTTTTGAAGATGAGCAAGCATATTTTCAGCCTGACTCTTGTTTCACAATCCCATTGCGTCACAGCACCCAGAAGGTAAGGGTCAGATAAATGACATGCAGAAGGTGAAAAGTACATCACGACACGCACAATGACAGATAAAGTGCTAAGGAAGCACGCAACACGCTGATATGGAGCGTACTTATTTATGTGAAAGGCTTTTGTATATAATCCCTATTTCATAAAGACTTCCCTCACATTGGAAAAAAAATGAATTTCCGTCCGTGTAACTCTGATGAACAGCTAAATATTTGCCTTGATACAGCAAGACTCTGTGAGTCAGTGACATTCTACCTTCTGTAACAGCGTGGTCTGGTGAAAGCGTGCTGCCCATCAACCGGAACTAAATACATCAGAGGTTTCCAAAGTTCTGAAGAATGTATTTACTGCTCCTGCCGTCCCCTGTTACCCTATATCACCTGAGGTTCCCGCTTCCAGTAAACACTTCAAACCCGGACAAATCTATTATATATTTCACATAGCTTTTGTCCCCAACTAAACTGTCAGAGGTATGATGAACCGATTGGCCTTCTCTGGCTCTCTCACTGTGGCATGACCGAAATGGTAAAGTGCATTGTGTCTCATCCACAGAATACCCTGCAGTATTTCCCCACGCCGAATCAGACAGCACCTTCCTCCCTGTGACATTAACATGTTGTGTGATAATTTGTCGAGCAATGTGTCCCGCTGTGTCAATATCACCTTTGTCTAACTTCCCACATTCTGATGGTCAAACACTGATTTCACTCAGAATCACAAATTTATCACAGTGCAGATGGAAGCCATGCAGCCCTCCTCAGCTGTGCCTGTTCTCCACAATGAGGAAATGGGTCATTCTCTTGACGACTTCCTGTAACCCTGCACGTTGTTACTTTTAACGTAACCATTGAATTCGTTTTTTAATAACACGATCGAACCTCACTCTTTGTCGCAATCAGTGATTACAGTGATTACAGACTCTAACCACTCCCTGTGTGAAATCATTTTACCTGATGTCACTTTTGCTTTTTCAAATGAACCTCTGCCTAATCACTCTCGATCCTCCCATGCATGGGAACATTTTCTCCTTATTGATTCTGTGTCGACCCTTCATGACTTGGAAAACTTCAGACAGACCAGCTTTCAACCTTCCAGTCGATCTTCATCGCTGACATTCCACACAGGCGATTCGATTTATTACTGTCATGTTTCTCTTGTTATTCACAACTCCGTTTATCACTTGAAAGACGCTGCTGCCTGAAACAGCGTGGGGAATTATTGCAGGGCGCCCTGTGCATGGAACACACTGCAACTAATTCGTTTCAACTTCACTGGCTTTTTGTGGAGGTTTCATTCAATGTTCGATGGCATGGGCAAACATCATGAGGCATGTTTTGTGTTTTGCTTTGCCCTGTTGAACGCAATGGCACCTTCTGTCTCATTCGTCCTTCAAAAAGTCCGACCTGATTGAACACAGTCTCTTTTTCGGAAAGCTGATCAGCGATTTGGCAAAACCCAAAACGGCAATCAGGGCTCATCCAGGAATTGACTCCAGGACCTCTCACACATCCACATTCTACCATCCCCAAAGCACGAAGCATGCCCTAGACCAACAAGCCATTGCCAGAGTTCCGTAGGCAGGGCTGAACCAGCTGGAACTTTCTCAGTCTGAAGTACATTTCACCTTGCTCCTGGGATCCAAAGCAGCAAAGAACGTCAAGAACAATCTCTGATTCTGTCTCCCTGCACTTGACACACTGTATAAAATTCAGGCTCACTGTGAACGTGGAGAGGGGCTGTCACACTGTGGGGGTTTCTGCACTTGCTGTTGAATAAAGATCACTGTGACTGTATCCAATGAGAGGAAAGGAATTGTTGTTTTTTGGAAGCAATACTTTATGAACTCACTGTCACTCTGTTGTAACAAAAGAGGAGCTGGAATCTCCTGATAGATTGAATCATGAATTTGGGTGTTTATAGATTAAGTGGCAAAATATCAGGATAATGATATTAACACCGCGCTATCCCCAACTGAACGAATCGGCTGCCCAGAGGGAGGCGGCTGTGCTTTAACCCCATGATGAACAATTTATGTTTTACTTCTTGCACTGGGGGAGTTGAGAACTTACTAAAACAATGCACAACACATACTTGAACCATTGTTCCCATGTAAAAGTGAGAGGGAATCTTTGAGAGCAATCTAAAACAACAGGAAAGAAGATTTTGGTCAACATGCATCATCACCAACAACCTCCGTCGTAATATAGGGTTAAAGGGAACCTATTTGTATCTGAACAGAGTGAGCAGGACGTGATTTAAACACACAACCGTCTGATCTGGAAACAGATGCGCAAACTTGACACCACAAGCTCACACGTGCACTGCTGCTGTACAGGATTAAGGGAAGTGATCGCAACATTATGATTTTAAACTATAATTTGCAAAGGAGGTCAAAGGGTAGTGCTCATTTTCTGTTAAATCAGCACAACGCTTCTGTCTCTCTTCAGTCCTCTTCTTTCTCTCTCTGCCTGTCTGTCTGTCCCTCTGTTTTCTCCATTCCGATCTTCTCTACTTCGTTGTCCTAACTTTTCTTTCCTCCTCCTCTACATTTTTCCTTCGTACATCATGAGCCGAATTTGCAGGACACCGGGAAGATATGTCACAGGGCGAATCCAGGACTGATTCTGGACACTTTTTCAAATGCAACGAGAGAGAAATGATCTGAGAGAGAAGAAAGAACTGACTGGACTCGAGACCCTACTTTGGATATTCTTCAGTAAATTCACCTGCCAAGAATAAATATTTCTCCAATTTCACGAAGAAACCCCACCATGAATATCATTAATACTAATATAGAATCCCAAGATTAGCTTAATTTAAGGCCAGACACGAACGTGTCTGAGATTGAAATGTACAAATAAAAATACCTGGAGATGTACTTACATTTCATTGAATGACTCAGTACCAAGTGACCAACAACTATTTCATATTCATGTTCAAGGAGTCAGTATCATCATTGCGTCACAATAGTTGAAGGCCATCGCCGCCCATGCCATATGACATCATGGTGCAGCTGGAAGCCCCGGGGACGGTTTATTAAAGAAACCTCACTCAGGGTCAGGCAGCCCTGTGTCGGGAAGCATTTGGATGGCCAACCGAAATCATTTAATACGACACAAATTCTCTAAATTAAACAAGTTCGAGGCATACTCCTTTCTTCTCACTTAAATTTCAGCACCCATCAAGCTCGATAATGATTACTGTGGGCAGTTGATTAAAGTCCGAAATGATCAGACGCGATGTCAAAACCACTTAAATAGAACAGCCCCGCCCGCCCAGTTTTGAATTAAACTCGTTGCTTGATCACCCGACCAATGCCTAAAGCAAAGAAGTTCACATGAAATGACATCCCGATTTCAGCAAAGATTGTCCCTGTGTCTCCATGATGAATGCCCCACCTTTTATTTTGGAAGAGTAAAACTGATAGAGGAAAATTATCATTTTGGTAGGTGCAATATGAATTCTGAACTGGCTGATGCCTGGATCTTACGGATTGTTTCACATCAGTCTCTGTATTGCAATTAGTCAGCACGTTCAGCTGGAAAGCAAAAAATAAACAGAAAGAACTGCGGATGCTGCAAATCAGGACCAAAAACAACGTTGCTGGAAAAGCTCAGCAGGTTTGTCAGCATTTGTGAAGGAAAAAACAGAGTTAACGTTGAGGGTCCGGTACCCTTCCTCAGAACTGTTCTCAGGAAGGGTCACCGGGGCCGAAACGTTATACCTGTTTTTCCCTTCACAGATGCTGCCAGAGCAGCTGAGCTTTTCCAGAAACTTTGTTCTTGCAGTTGTTAACAAATATATCTTGTGAGTTCAAATTTTCAATGTTTCCGGGTCACACATTTCCGACCCGTCAGTTAGCTGTTAGAAAATATTCTCCAATCATGGAACATTCTGCAGATATTCAGTACATTCAGGCCCATGGAATCTTATAACAATGTTCTTTCAAACTCAACATGAAAAAAAAACCGAACGTACACCCTGTACATAATTTGTGAGAAATCTACGGAGCTCTCGGTTTCAATCAAAACCACAAGCACAAGACGATCAATATTCCAAATCCACACACTCTAATCATCTTCTACCTGCGACAAGCAACAACTTTTTCTCCTTTGAAGTGACATTCTGCTACTTTTGATCATCCACACACCCGCATGGCTGCCTCAGCTGAGTTCTCGATCTGTTTGCAGTCTGTCCCATTTAGCACGGCGACAGTGCCATGCAACACCATGGGTGGCATGCGCAAAGTGAAGAGACATCGTCCCCTCAAGAATTATATTTTGATCACCTCCTGCCGTTACTGTCATAGACAGATGTGTCTGCTGAGAACAGATTGGTGAGGGTGAGATCAGGCATGTTTTCCCACTTCTTGGTTCTCTCACCACCTGCAGGACCAATCGAACAACTATGATCTTGGGATAGTAGGAACTGTAGATGCTGGAGAATCTGAGATAACAAGGTAGAGAGCTGGATTAACATAACAGGCCAAACAGCATCAGAGGAGCGGGAAAACTGACCTTTCGGGACGACACCCTTCTTCAGAAAATCCTGAAGAGTTTCTTAAGAAGGGTCTCGACCCGAACGTCAGCCTTCCTGATCCTCTGCTGCTGCTTGGCCTGCTGTGTTCAGGCAGCTCTGCACCTTGTTATGTCTCCACTATGATTTGGGACCTGACCAGCTGCTGCTGAGCCACTCTTAGTAATGGACATTGAAATCGCCAATGCAGAGTTCATTCTTACCAGCCTCAGTATTTCATCCAAGTTTTCATTTCAACATTGAGGACGACAGATTCATCAGCCGAGAGAGAACAGTTGGCGGGAATCAGCAGGCCGTTTCCTTGTCCATGTTATACTGGATGCACTGAGATCGAATGGGACCAGGATGCCATGTTGAGAACTCCAAGTTAATTTCCTCGAATATGTCACATTGTGCCGCCACCTATGCTGGGTCAGTCATGAAGGTGGAACAGGACATATCCATGGATGGGGATGGTGAATCTGGGACATTGTCTGTAAGATATGATTCCGTGAGTTTCAGATTGATTGTCATTTTACAAGAAAAACAACTGCCCTTTGCCAATTTTCATCTAAAAAATAGAATCTGTGATATTTATTGTGGAAACATGGAAACAGTCTGATCCCACCTCATGCAGAGACATCCGTGTCACCAGGAAACAGCTCTCCTGATCTCCGGGCCACCTCTCTTCGAGCCTTGCCACGTTTTGTCTGCTCCCAACTATCTGATTGCACTGCTGCAGAGATCCTGTTTGAATTCCTGACCTTTTCAAAGAATCCTGATTATTTCAAGGTCTTAGATCGGGCAATGACACCGAGAACAGCAGAGTCAATGCTCCAGTGTCATAAAGATGGGGAAGATGTCTTGACTGGCTCTGCTCATTCAGACCGTTCACCATTCACTCTCCCCCGGGTCTGGTTCACAAAGAGCTTTGAAAGATTCCCGAAGCTGGATACTGGGTTTTCTACATTGTTTCCTTTCCATATTTCGCCTCCCAACTAACAAATTTCGCGTTGTTTTTCATGTTCGGGGTGGGGTTGGGCAGTTTGATTGAGCTGATAGTGAGAAATTTTTCCACTGATCAGGGTGGGTAACAGTTCGATTCCGTATTCTCCGAATGTGAGATTTTCACTGCAAAGGCCCTTTGGGATCTCAGACTGTCTCAGATTTCATAGTGAATCACCTTCACTCGCTCCCATTGGTTTTTGCGAAAAGACATCAAACAGCGAAGAGAGGATACAGCAACAGATAATTGAAATGCTGGAACGCTCACAGCCTCATCAACGACCTTCATACCTCTACACCAACGCATAGTTCCATCGAGCATCAGCTTTCTGTTGTAATCTAGTTGACCCTCATACAGTGATCTTTGAACGTTAGAGAACGGTGTCAATTTCGATGTGCTCCAGAGGTGTGTGATAACATCTTTGAACAGGCTGCTTACATTTTAAAAATCTCAGTTCGGACAGTGAAAGCAAGAATGAACAGTTTTTTTCCCATTCTGCCCCTGCTCCTGGGCTGCTGCTGTTTGCTCCTTTCCCCAGCACCGGGCTGTCTTCAATGGCAGGTGAATCAAACCATTTCCCTCCACAGGCACGCAGTGCTTGGGGATGGTGTAATTTTTGCAGCTCCTTCTTGAACACTGGAAGGGTGAAGAGGCAGAAGAGGCAGAATCAGACGTCAGGAAGTTATAAACGACGATTGGTAACTTTCATCAGATGGCATGAATCAGAGGCAGATGGAAGAATGCAGAGCTGCTAGAAAAGAGAGAAAACTGGAGACTGTTCTCTTTAGAAACTTTATATGGGATCTTTCTGTGCAGCCTGTTTGGTTTTCAGGATTCGACTTCACACAGCAATCTGGCAGAAAGTCTTCTGCAACGCGGACGTCGGTTTCTTTGTTAAATCTGGGCAGGTGTTAATATCTGACGCCAACAGTCCCAGATTAAGAGAATCCAAGTGAAACACGCACTCACTGAGAGTCATCCCCAACGTCCCTGAGCTGCGGGGCTGCAGACAGTATAACGCGGAAGGGAGGGTTAAAAATGAGCCACTGTTTCTCACTCGCCTGCTCTGTCACAGAGGCAGTGAAGAAAATCAGAAGTCACGTGACACCAGGTTTATGTGAAATCACACGCTTTCAAAGCACTGCTCCTCCGTCCGGTGAAGTGACACTTTTCACCAGCATCTCCACGCCACAGAGACAGGGAGAGTGACGTCATAAACCCGTGATGTAGTTCCCATGCAGGAAGAGGCCGTTCAGCCCATCGAGTCCACGGGGACTGTCTGTCGCTTGTATCTCTCTGAGATATTTACAATCTTTGACATCTGTACGAATAATGCTGAACGGCCCCTGTGCCATGATGCTATCTCCGACACACTGACCCTCTTTGTCGTTCATGACTTCTCATTTCACCAGGAGGTCGCTGCTGTTCGAAACAGCATGGGCAATTCCTGCAGGGCCTCCTGCGCACGGAGCACACTTCAGTTGATATGTATCGATACGAGAAAATTATTTCTGACACATGGAGTTACGGGAAGTTGATCAAACAGTTCTGTGCCGGAAAGACACTGGCAGCGATCAACACATACACACTGCACATGGAACTCCTAAAATTCACAGAGTGGTTTCAATCTAGTGATTTTTAACCTGACGCGTGCAGCATCCTCGCACTGCACCATTCTGCCAGCATAGAGTACTGGGCTTTCAGACAAGTGTTGGGCTTTTCATCTGGCGTGTGACACGTGCACTCGAGGATGATGTCAAAAGACCATCACTGATGTTCTGTAACATTTACCCGGCTGTGTCAAATTAACCTTTGTGTCACTTCCCACATTCTGTTCGAACTCGGATTTCACGCAGAATCACAACATTCACGAAACATCAGAGTCGGACTGCGTGCATTCTGAAACATTTGTTTTCCCTTTGAGTGATTCCCATACCGTGTTCCTTGCACTGTTATCTCTGCCCCATCCCGACTTCACGTAGTCCGACCTCATATAGCGGAGCTGCGTTTTCAGAAAGCTTCTTGGGAGATTTGGCAAAACTGAAAACAAGAAATCAGGAGTGAGTACTGGGACCACCGCTTTCCTGGACATTTGTTAATGACACGTAATTGTGAACGGGGCAGACGACTCCAAAATCCTAAAATGAGGCAAACCTCGCAAATGAGCTGATCAACGCAGGACGCCATAAAACTCTTCTTTTCGAACGAAGTCCGTTTCGTTTAACATTGCTCTGTGCATTTTCCTGAGCCTGATGGTCCAAGAAATAATGGTCCATTTTCATAAAAGCCACTCCGGATGAGTTTTGATTTCATAGTCTCGCATTTCACACTCCTCTTTCTGTGTGTCTTCTTGCAATATTAATTGATCCCTTACTGTGTTCCTTTAAAACACGCTAAGAGGGAATAAATGGAACAACAGTGATTACAATCGTTACTGTGATGGTTACGCAAAATCCAACAACTATATGATCGCAACGCCATACAATAGACGACTTGCAGAAAACAAGTAGCGCTGGAAAGCTCCAAACACACAACAGGCATACTTACTAAAGAGTGGACCGATATTAGGGAAGTCAGAATGCGGAGAATCTTTGCAATTCGTGGCTCCAGAGGTGATGAATGTCTGTATTGAGTCTGGAAAAGACTGAGATTGATAAATTGCTACAGATTAAAATCATCAAGAGCTCAGGGGATAGTGCAGAAACATGATGTCGAAGCAAAAGGTCATTCATGATCTCAGTGAACGACGAAGCGGGCTTGATGTTTGCTATTTATGTCGGTGTGGAATGAAAATACATTGACACGTTTGTTCCGAATTGAAGTGTTCATGGGAAGCCGGAAGCTGAGGGAGAAGCAGAGCAAACCGATGCAGATGGGACTGCTGGAGCTGCAAAGACCCTTCCTGCAGCACTAATGAAATTGCACCGCACAGCGGAGAGAATTGATGCATTGAATTTGTGTTGAACGGCCCAGCTTCCTTTCACAAGCCAGGGTTTACTGGGATATAAGGTATTAGAACAAACATGGATAGCATTTACTTGGATAAAACAACATTATAAAAGACACGGACTGGGTTTACTGGGATATGAAGACATTAGGGAGGACACAGACAGCATTTACTGGCTTTCAGGCACACGATAAACTGTCTCACCTGTTTCCTGCTAGCTGTATTTGAATCAATCTCTCGAACTGATTTTATTGCCACACGGGCCAAGGTTGTAAATACTGAAAATATGCACTCGTCGAGACTGTCCGCTCTCACACATTCCACCTCTCTCCACGAGCTGTCAAGATGAATTGCCTTGCCACGTTGTCTGTCGCTCTGAGATTATTTGAATAATAAAATCCATTCTGTGAGCTGGGGAAAATGTGCTGAAATTTATACAGGTGCAGTGTGTCTGAGAGACAGGACTTCCTTCAGTCGCATCCCATGCTGAATTAGACAGCTGCGCACTTCCTGTGACACTGAGAAATACACAGGCACAGATCCCCATGATTGAGAGATTCTATGTTTCCCAACAACTCTGAATTTTTCGCGCTGTGTCAGACGTGGTAATTTGGACAAGATTCCCAACAAAATGCCAGTTTCTCTGCATGCACGATCTCCCTTTTGCACAGCCTTCCACACTTTCCACACCTCCCACTCCCACTACACCTGTCCTGCAAGTCCATGTTTGGCTGGGACCTGAAGAGCGCATTCATGTTGTTCTCCTCCAGCGCAGCCTGCCACTGAAAGATTGTTTTCTCCAACCGTCCATGGAGACAGCGTGGCCCCGGGGGAATAGTGCTAACAGATCCTCCTTGGCAAGGGCGTTCAGAATGGGAAGAAGCTGTTGTTAATACTCAGTGCTGCTTTCGTGTTAACAGATCTGAGCTGTTGCTGGTTCTTTGGTCTCGGGATATAGTTCTGTTCCATGTGAATGGAGTAAATAGGAACAGCTCTCGCGTTCGAATTACAGACGATCCATGGAGTTCTTTATCTTTCTCCATTCTTCACTGAGGTGGTCTGATTTTGTTGAGATCGAGTTCAGCCTGAGATCCCTTAGGACCTATGTGGCGAGTTTTTTAAAAATCGTTCATAGGATATTCGTTCACGGGATGACGGCGTCGTTGGCTTGGCCAGCATTTATTGCCCATTCCCAATTACTCAGGCACATGGTCTACCATATTGCCTGTGAGTCTGCAGTCACAAGTAGGCCAGACCAGGAGAAGATAGCAGTTTCCTTTCCGAAAGGGCATGGGTGAACCAGATGTGGTTTCTCCAACAATCGCTTCACAATCATCATTAGATTCTTAATTCTAGATATTTATTCTATTCGAATTCCACCATCTGCCGTGGTTTAGAACCCAGGTCCCCAGAACTTTATCCAGATCTCTGGATTCACAAGCCAATGAAAGTACCATCATGTTCCCGTGCCCCCCCCCCTCCCCAAGTGTGTGTGGCTCGTTGGTCTAGTGGTATGGTCCTCGCTGAGGGTACTGTGTAACGATGATATGCGAGCGATCCCGGGTTTCACTCCCCGCCGAGCTCCACGGTCTTGTATTGCTTTTGCCAGGATGGCCAAATAACTTCCCGAAACACCAGCTTCAGTAAATGAGGTCGGGTTGCCTGAAGTGGGAATGAGGCAGAAGTACCATTTCAGTGAACACAGCCAAAGGAAACGCTTGTTCAAATCAAAAACAAGTGTTTGCACACGCAATCTGATTCTGAGCGAAAATTCTAGCTGCATTATTGCTCAGCTCAGGGCGTGAAACTTCCGGAAGCAGGAATGCAAAGTGATTGGAGACAGTGTTGAACAGATTCACGTGAATGGTGCCTTGAATGAGAATGCCCATAACGAAGTTAGATGGGAACGTTTGGAAAGCTCTACTTGGAGAACAGAAAGCTGAAGTTTTGAACAGAGAGTGGCAGGGTCACTAGAACGCTGTCTAACAGTACGAAAGATGCAGTTTCTATCAACACAAAAGGAAATTTGATGGTTCTGTCACAAATAGCAATGGGCAGAGTTACACAGAGAAGGCATGAGGATTACATGAAATGACACTCATTTGCTCATTGTGGAGAGCAGCACACATAAGGTGTGCTGCATGGCCTCCATCTGAGTGAAATCTGAATATGAGAGTAACAGAATGTGGGACATTAGGCAAAGGTTATGTTTACACAGGCGAGACACATCTGCGCAACAGGGTATTACACAACAACAATGATTATTTAAAAATTCGTTCTTGAGGGTACATGCCAGACGCCAAATGAAAAGCCTAAAAAGCAGGCAATTCTCCCAAGCAGAATGGCACAGCGGGAGCGTTGGTGGGCCCATTACCCAGAGGTTTATGAATCAAAGTCACGTTTTGCTTTTCCTTGCAAGCACGATTTGTGCTTTGTGGGAAGGTCGTGTGTCTAAAGTAAACCCTTTATATTGATACACAGGTGAGGTGACACACTTGTCAAGATCTCAGCAGTTTTCTCCTGTTCACCGTTGGTCTTCTCGAAGTTGGGACGAAACTGGGGTTGTTGATACGCATTTCCTCGTTTTTTTCCACGACCTGCAGTAATTGCACACTCTGTTTCAGACATGAATAACAAGAAGATAATCGTGTTGGAGACAGCATCAAGGCACAGACACATATGACCATTATTAGAACAGATATCACCGATTGTGAGTAACCTCAGAGAGATACAAGCGACAGACAGTCGCCGTGGATTCGATGGGCTGAACGGCTTCTTTCTGCACGGGAATGACGCTGTGGGTTTATGACGTCACTCTCCCTGTCTCTGTGGCTGAAGCGCAATTTGCAACTTCTTTAAAATTATGAGCTCATCTTTCTCACTGTTCTGATGCCGTGATCAGGTTTGAATCCGATCTGCAGGAAGTGGAATCTTTTCACTGCCTCACAACAGTACATATTACTGAGGACATTGGAGTCAGTGTCCTAGAGTTATCAGAGGAGGGGAAGCTGATGTAGTACCATACACTGCCATTTGGCACCTATTAACGTCCCAAAGCACTCAATCGCTGCAGCTCCTTGGAATGGAAAGGAAACTGAATTTTTTAAAAATCCACTCGTCTCAACTTTGTGAATCTTTCGAACTGGGAATCAGAGGCACATGAAGGGTCAACTGTCTGACTGAGTAGAGAAAGATAAACTACCTTCCCTTTTTAAAGGGGCCAGGACATTCACTGATCCGAGACATGAAAAGGATTCCCACCAGGCACTGTTTGACCTTTGCTGCTGTTATTGTGAGGATCGTAAACCCTCATTCCTTGAGCAGGGGTCGACCCCAGGCCACTGTGATGAAAGTCGTGTACCTTTACCGCTGAGCCACCTGGGAACGAGCCGACTTGCATAATTTCTTAATAACACAGCTTCTGGCTTCTGCAGTTGCTCCTGCAAAATGTTCGCATCATTGAGTTTTTTACAACATGGAAATAGGACGATCATCCCAGTTTCCAGCACTTGGCCTTTTCGCATTGTGCACTCTCATTTTTCAAGCGTTCATTTCAATGTTATTTTCCCTGTAACATTTTAATCTCACGCATCACTGCCAATGAGACTGAAGTTTGAGATGGGTAAACTGTATTCTTGCCCACTTGGGGAAGTGAACCTCAATTTCACTCACTTGGCTTCATTGTCCCATTTCAGACTTCAAAACTAGAATATGTTTACAGTAACAAAAGGAAGCAGTCGGCGGCTGCCCCGGGTTTGTGTTCCTCCCCCGTCACTCTGCAGTTTTCCTGCCTCACCTCGCTATTCCAGCCAAACATTGCTCATGCCAGATGCTCCTTCCCTTTGGCAGGGTCTTGCTCAAGTACATGGAAAGACAAACAAGAATGTGGAATTCCAAACACCTCTCTCTCCTGTGGGGGAAATGGTATGGTCATAATTCAGATAATGTTTCAAGGGCTCCGTTTGATCCTGCAAGCAGCAGGTGATCAGAATGCACCACAGGCCTCCGTGAATCTCGAACTCATGACCTTTGGTTTATAAGACCAGTCCTTCAACTACGGAGCCAGGGAGCCAAGTTTACAAAGAGGGTCTGATGTTCTGGAAATTACAAAGTAAAAGTTAATTGGAGACCTTGAGTATGATGAACCAAGATGGAACAAAACCGAAACAGAGTCGAGGGGCATCACATGCAGAAGGTTGGGAGAATGCAAGGCCGAATCAGACAGTGCCCTGAGTGACATAAACAGATCTTTCCTGGTAGTGCAGTGATTACGATTCACTGACTTCAATGCCATATCCTGTTAATGGTTAACATTTACAGTAAAAAAATAAGAAATATTGACTGATCTCTAGAAGCGGAATTATGTCATTGACCAGTCAAAATCTCTTCACTCCATGTTAGAGTTCAACATCAGCAATGCCAGCTGAAACTGCCTGACGTGTAATCGGTTTAAAACAAGAATAGAGGGGAGGTCATGAAAAGTGAAGGGCAATGGTAGTTTGCGAAAGTTGACTGTCGGCCGAGTTGGAGCCAGGCTCAATGTGGGTGCTGAAGACCAGTCTTTACTGTTTACCCCGGTATACAGATCACATTGGATCAATCACACAAGGACTCTTCTTTGTGTGTTGTCCTTTGCACATCACAAAACGGTTCAGTGCTTCGAGGGGGTCGGAAACTTCTAATTTGGCAACTAACTCAGGTCAGTAGTACAAAAACTAAGCTGTGTTGGGACACTATTTAAACGTGCCACCACTCATTGCAACGACCCAGAACTGTTCAGAAAGAGGAAGAACACCCATACAAAATCTTCGCTTTGAATGGATATCCCTGCAATGTCATTCACAGGTGCCCACTAAATCGCAACACCAAGAGGACACATTATGCCCTAACACACTGGCCACACTGCCACACATCAAGAGCATATCAGAACTGACAATTCCTATGACCACTAGGAATTACAGTTGCACACAAGCCCACAGCGATGCGACGACATACACTCACAAGGATTAAAGACCCCATGCCCACGACATGCAGAACAGACATAGTTTACAAAATACCGTGCAACAACTGCCACAAACATTGTATCAGAGAGACAGGAAGGAAACTAGCCTTCGGAACACATGAACATCAGCTAGCAGCAAAATGACATTTCGAAATTTCCCGAATATGAGTACACTCGGATAATGAAGGCCATCAGTTTAACTGGGACAACAGAACCATAGTCGCCCAAGCCAAGCATCGACACACATGGGAATTCCTAGACGCATGGTTCTTAATCCATAATGCAATCAGCAAATATATAGAATTGGACGCCATATACAACCCACACAGAACAGAACTGGAAATGACAGAACTCACCGTAATGGACAGGGCAGAATGTATCCCAAATGGAGTGGAACAACATCGCTTCATTGGAAGACGAACTCAGGATATTACCTAGCATGGTGATAAAACGTCTGAACGAAAACAAGCCAGCTGGGCAAGCAAGTTCACAACCTCAACTTTACCGTTTAATGTGTGGCTCAGTGTCAGTCTTTGTGATATTATACACACAATGTTCTACCCGCTTCTCCCGCCGTACTCAAGGTTCCCTGACAAAAGGCAGCTTAATGCGGAACACAAGCAGTTCCTCCTGACAGTGGGTACCATTGCCATGAGCTGAGATATGAAATAGACAGTGAGCTGAAGTAGCCCCTCACTCATGTTCCTCATTTACCTTTCAATTTCAATTTTCAATTTCCAAAACCCAGCGATCGAATCACTTCAGATGCTGGGAATCTGACAAAAACAGCGCTGGGCATATATTCCTCTTCAGAAGCATCTGTCAATTTGCAAGGGTAGAAAAACTGTCAACTTCATTCGAGAGAGGGAGGATACGACATTTCAATATTCCAATGCAAAGTCAGACGCTGTATCAATTACAGCACTGGCTCCACACGTCTTGCTGCAGCTTTCATCCTGTCGACTTGTGATGCATTCAGGGATACCGGCGGTAAAAGCATTCGCAAGCTGAATATCCAGCAAAATAATCGCCGTCACTGCTGCATTTCAATGTTCTCCACTTTGTGAAGCGGTGAATTTCACTGTCAATCGAAACATTTTCGTCTTTATATGCCTGCTTTACTGTCACCCGTTTCTCTGCCACCCATTTCTCTGCTGGGACTTCCCATTTTTTTATTCACAGTCAATGCAAAGTTTGCCTCTAGTATTTTTTTTTAGGTTTATCTCCTATCAACTTAAAACTGTCCTCTCGTCTTTAAGTCTCTCATCCCAGGGAAAAGACAACTGCCATTCGCACTATCTCCACATCTCACTGTTTTATAAAATTCTATCAGGTCGCCTCTCAACCTCTGAAGTACCAGCGAAAATTGTCCAAGTGTATCCAACCTCTCTTTATAAATCAAACCTCCCATACCAGACAACATCCTGGTAAACCTCTTCTTGACACTTGCCAGCTTAAATAAAAATGACTCCTCCCACTGTGCGACCGAATTTGCACACTGTACTCCAGAAGAGGACTCACCAACATCTTGTACAACCTCAATATGACTTTCCCAACTCCTCAATTGAAACTCATGAGCAATGAAGGCAGGCGTGCTAAAAGCCTGTTTAATCTGTCTGTCCATATGTGATGTAAACTTCAAAGAATTATGTAACTGCACCCCTAGTTCCCTAAGGAGGCACCTGAACAGTGAGACAAAGTCTGTGGGCCGTTGGGGAATAGATTCGAAATTCTTTGAACTCACGTCTAAAGAAATTTATTCCACATGTGCAGCTGAATAAGATCGGCAGTTCAATATACGTGAAGAACTACAAATGAAACTAAATATTTTTTTCTGTGAAGAAGTAAATTTCGACCCTCTCGAGTCGGAAGGAAACAGTCGCCCAGAGGCGCAATTCCGGCTTTGAAATGGTGCCTTAATGATTCAAACACATTCCGATGATATTAGGAACATTTAATACTTTCTGAACTCCACCCAAGAAATCCATAAACAAGGGTCTGTCTCTTTGCGTTTTGAACACTCCCTCCCTCTCAGCAGCTCTTTATTTTAAGCTGACAAAAATTCTGACCAAACTTGAGTGTAACATTCGCACATTTCAATGAGATAAATCTAATTTTTTTTCGAACGTTCAATGACCTGTGGAGTTTGCATCAAATTGAATAAATTGAAGCGAGTTAAACAGCTTTTTCCGGCAACTTTATTCAATTTTGAATAGCCATATGAGAAATGCTTGCGATCTGAAAGAAATCATCTTTTATTGTCTCGCCGCAATTTTTTTAACATTTCGAACATTTCCAAGACGTTTGTCGATCGTTGAGACATTTCCAAATCCTCAGAAGCTGGCAATTTCCCAGAAACTTTGTTCAAAATTGACTATGCTCCTTAGTGTCTTATCCCACGACAAATTCAAACTGTGCCAGCAGAGACTTGGACTCACAACCTTGGCAATACACACCCCTCCACACAGTCATATAAATGCTTCAGGCTAACCGACTGCACCACTTGAGCGACACACTCTGAATGCTTCCAATTATACCTTATCGGTTGGCAAATAGGCTGTGAATTGAGATTATATGATTCTCTTCATAAGTGGTTGCTGGCTTTTTGAGGAAATTACTGAACTACGAAGTGCTGAACTGGATTGATTACTGCTGTACACATTTTCAGCATTTTCCTACAGTGTTCCCTGAGCCTTTGATGTTTCCAGCCTGTAAAAAGCTGTCAACCACGTTCTTGCCAGGGTTGCGCAGTTTGGACTGGAAGGTGAAGCCGAACAGGTCTGGAGAAATTTCCCTGCAACATCGGAGGATGAGAACTTAGAGAAGTTTTTAAAGTCATGAGAGATATGAACAGAATGAATGGTAGAGGTTTTTTTTCGCCGGTTGGGCGAGTCCAAAACTACAGGACATATATTTAAGGTGAGAGGGGGAAAATGAAATGGGAGCTGAGGGGCAATTTTCACGCAGAAGGTGGTGCATGTATGGAATGAACTGACGGAGGAAGTTGTGGAGGCGGGTGAAATGACAACATTTCAAAGGCATCTGGATGCGTGGATGAATCGGAAGGGATTAGAGGGAGAAGGACCAAATGCTTGCAAAAGTGGCTAAATTAATTTCATATATCTGGCCGACATCGACGAGGTGCACCGAAGTGTCTGTTTTCGCGCTGTCCATCCTCAAGACACGACAGTTGCTAACCTCCATGTTAACCATTTGTTTGCATGCCCCCCTGGAGATGGTCACTGTGGCTGTTAACTGAAATGTTGGTGGTTCGAACCCACCCAGAAACGAAAGGGCTACTTTTTCTTTTAACCCCGATGACCATTCTCCGCAACACATTCTCAGTGAGAATTTTGGCTGCAAGGAGGAAACCGTGTTAGCTCCGCAGGTATTGAGCGAATCCCCAAAGAGACAGCTCTTAAATCGCAACCGAAAGAAAAATGAAAAGGCGACCGCAGTTGCAGACACAGCAAAGCAGGAATGCTGCCTGTGAGATACCTCGACTTCTCTGTGTCACGAACCACTCACACAAGTGGCAGCGGGGCAATTCCAAACTGCGCTTCCAATTATACTGGGAGTTTAGTCTAATGCCACTTTCCGGAAAGTGCTCAAATAAGGTAAAAAAACAGAACAGAATTAGAATGACCCATTTAAATTGTCGATTAGCAATCACTGTCTCAAAGAGGCTGCGTTTCCCTTCTGATGAACAATGCAGGTGTGCCTGCACGGCAACGATTGCCGCGGATCGAGAAGGCGGCTCATCAGTTCCCTCCTCCAGGACAGAAATGAAGGAAATGAAAGAAAATTAACAATACTTTACATCGAAATTACTCTCTGTTTCGCAACAACAGCAAATAACTGTGATTAGAATTCATGCAGGATTTGATTTCACAGCAGCAGTGGTCTCACGATCTCGATTCGCTCTCAGTGAAAATGATGAACAACGTAAATTGCCTGGAACAGGAAGCAACAGCGCAGCCTGCTTTTCCCGATATCATGCTGGGGGCATTTCATGCCACTGCACCATGGAAACATGGCCTGGACACTGGCCTGATGGAGGATCTGTGCTGTCCCACATCAAAGATCAGTTTGCGAGCAGCAAACACGTTTGGTTGTGTTCAACATAAACGCAGCTCATCCCGACTATGATTCCGCACGACCTCCGCCTCCTCGGAGAATGCAACCTCAATCCAGCGCCTAAGACCATGACGAGCTGTTAGCTCAGGAATGACATCTTCCGATGTTACTACTGCATCACAACAACAGCAGATGCACAGGGAAAGGCTTCGAAGATCCCTATCCGGCTCGTACATTTTCTTAACTATTCAGGTATGCCCGGCTACAATATCAATTTCCCACCAGATGCTGATAGCCCATCCATCAATACAAACAACAATGTAAAGCTGTATCTACCTCGTGAGGCTTGGTCGAGCAACAAATGCAATGCACCTGTGAGAAACTGTATTTGGTTCTGCTTCGCTAAAGAAACTATGAACTGTACAACGTTTCTGGAACTCAGATTTTCACTTTGGAGAATGATTTCGCTCATTGCTCCGAACAGAACAGCTGTCGCATTTACAAGTATTATTAAGAAATAAAGAAAATAAAGCCCTTTGATCACATTTGAACATGTGTTAAAATATGCACCATTCCAAAGGTTTACATAGTGCGCAAGATTGGAAACTGTGGAAGAAGATAATGGGCACTGGGCACAATCTTGTAACGAATCTACTGGAAAAAAACAGATAGATCAGTACCCTCTGTCATTTGTGCAGCCATCTGTAGGCTTATGACCTTCTGTCTTACATTCCCACTCCTTGTTTTCCAGTTAAAGCTTGCAATGCACCATCAGTCTGAATTTTCACCAAGCAGCTAATTCATCGGATAACTCTACAGGCAGAGGGATGTCGAGTTAAATTCGGGACAGAAACAGGCAGCGAATCAGAGAGTGGGTAAATTGATATCAATATGACAACCAGAAAAAAATACCAAATTATTAGAACGGATAACCTTGATGCATTGAACAAGATACAGGAGCTACAATAAATCATATGGTCCATTCTATCCATTCCCCCATTCCACGAGATCATGAATAATCTGATCATCCAGAGACACCACTTCCATGCCTTATCCACGAAATCCTTCATATCCTTAATAATTAAAAATGTATATTTGAGCTTTTATTATACTTATCGACCCACCCGAACAGCCCTTTGAAATAACGAATTCCACAGATTCATAGACACTGAGAGATAATGAATCCTCCTCATCTCGGTCCGAAGTGGGTGACTCCTCAGACTGAGATGATGCCCTCTGGTCCTGAACTCTTCCACATAAAACATCCTCCTCACATTTATCTTGTCAACGCCCCCAGGAAAATTAACTGTTTCAATGCGCACTTCACTCATTCTTTTGATGTCCAATGAGTACATGCTCAACCTACTCAATCTCTCCTCACACGAAAATCCCTCGACACACCAGAGAACGGGGTGAACGTTCACTGCACTGACCTAATGCTAATGTATCTTTCTTTAGATGTGAGTTCCAAATCCGTTCACTGCATTCTGGCTCTAGCTTGTAGAACTGTAACAATCCCTCTCTACATTAATTGTCCATTCTCTTTGAAGCTACATTAAAGTTGATTTCAGTCACCTGACGAAGGAGCCGCTCTCCAAATGCTTTCGATTTCAAATAAAGCTGTTGGACTTCTAACTTCTGACTCATCATTTAGCTTCTTACTTATTTTAGTGTCATCCACATAGTTGACAATGATACATTCACTTCAATCATGTAAGTCATTGTTTGTCTCTTGGAGGGAAAGTGACTGATGTGAAATGATGTTGAAAATCCCAAGAATCAGCAACCTGCAAGAATTCAGAACTACGTGCCTGATGCTCACATGCCTTTGTTTCGACTGCAGTACGGTCCCTGTTCAGGGAATAATGCCTTAATTGTTTTGTGTATATTTTCTGAGGGAAGGTGACTTGCAATGCGTTTGAAAACTAAAGGGTCCTAGTAGTTCTGGCAGAACCAGTTGAGTGAAAGCTCAACTTTCACATCAGAACTAGAGATCCCAGTCAGACAACAGATCGAGGAACCAACATGGAAGACAGGCTATGGAGTGAAAGAGGTGGGAAAGTGAGGGACATGAAATGTTGGAAAACAGAACATGGGAACGGTAAAAGGAGCTGGAGCTGGAAGGCTCATTGTGGGACCCAATTGCTCAAATTTCTTCTGCCTTCCGTTTGAATGGACCCACGCAGCAGTCCTGTTTTAACAATACAACTCGCTTCAATTTGAAGTGTTCATGAATGTTGCTGTCCCAAAATGATTCAATCATTCACCACTTGAGAGATACCTTTGGTTTCTGGTTTATTGTCACTCCTGAGACCTTTGTCGCTCCCAGTGGATACATCTGAGTGCCTCTCTGTCGGTATCAAATGGAGGAGAATTGAAATGTTGACCGAACAGCTCCTTCAGTCAGTATCGGGCCAATTGATCAGATTGATCCAATTGCAACAAACCGCTCCCCACGATCTTCTCAGACGCAACTGGGAAGTTGGAATAAATGCTGAAGTACTTGCATTCATGGGAAGAATTTTAAAAAATGAGAAGCGCGAAGTTTCTTCAGATTGATTAATATTCTAATTCACTGTAAACACTAGTCATGACGATTTTAGCACCTGAACTTCTCGTGGTCGAAGGCGATGGATTGAAGCTCCAGTCTCTGTTGTGTCGGGGGTTCGAATCCCATCGCTACGAGAGTCGCTTGTGATGGACCCTGTGTGGAAGCTGGGCCAAGGCTAACTTTGTAATGTCAACTTACTTTCTCGGTCTTTGCAGTTACTCAGACCGTTGTCAGGTTCGGTGATGAAAGTGGTAAAATGGGCAACAGGGACTGAAAACAGTTAGAGCTCCAGCTGTACAGTGCCTACTCAGATCTCTGCTTCTGGACCTTGCATGCCATGTTGGCTCCAGTTTCTGTGTCTCAATTGGTCAGTGACTGAAACAACTGTGGCTTGATACCACCCATGTACACAACCTCAGTGATTTCGGATCACGCAATTTACCGACCACGTACCGACATTTCACCCACTAGAACTGTATGCTGAGATTGGAGTTAAACAGCGCCATCAATGATTCACCTCGGCTCCAGTCGGAGTGGGACAGGGACAAGTAACAGGCTATGATGTCGTACTCTCAATCAGAGAGTGGTGTGACCCTTTGATGTTTTAGTTATAAATTCTGTGTCTGACTCCTCTCTCACTAACACCTGATGCAGATAGAGTGCGTCAGTTGCTTTGGGTCAAACAATTAAGACTTCAAGTCCTTGTATTTCACCCACGCAAAATCCAAGACAAGATTGAATTCAAAACACACCCATCAAAGACTCTCTCTTCCCCGATCTACACGGAATGAGACAGAGAAAAGCAACGGGATTTGACCCGTGTCTCCAATTTCCCGCTGCCAGCAGAAAGCGGCCACTGCAGCTTCAATTAGCGGCTTCCTGCTTATGCATGGGACACGATTTACAGAAACTCATTCCTTCTAAACGGTTCTTCTGGTGTAAAAGAGGTGAAACAGCTTTTGTTAAATTTGGCAATGACTGCAAAAGATTATCCTTGTCTTTCGATGCTTTTTGACCAAATCTCTGTCTCCAAATGAGAAGCGGCAAGATTTTTTGATGAGAACAGCGATATAAAAACGAACGCTGTTCACATTTAACGAAAAGTGGGAAAAACGCACCTTGTTGAGATAATGAGGGAGCAATGCTGTGAGGCGAATGTAGTAACCAGTACACTGCAGAAACACAGCGGGTCCACCGACCCTATTTGACATTGTCTTGGTCTATTATGCACAGACTATACAGTCATCAATGACATTGCAGTTTCTAACGCATGAGACCCTCTCTCAGAGGACACCCATGCCAGCAGTGTTGGGCCTGTAGTTTGGTGATTCACTGAGTGACCGTGAGTTCATTTATTTCTGGGGCCTGCGAGAACTGTCACCACCTTCGGCATCCAACATCCCGAGGAGCTATTTAATTTGAATTTGTTTCTGATACAACAGTATTAACACCACCATGTCATTTCCTCCACCTGCCAGAAATGTGTTTGAAATGCCACTTTTCTGTTTGTCCTTCTGGGTATGTAAGAAAGATCTTTCAGAACCAGCTGATGCGAGCAATGTTCCAGTTTGGCAGGAAGACTGAGGTGGAGCTGTATAACCTGCAGAGTAACCTGGAAAAAAATGGGGCAGTAACACAGACAGTAGAGCGGCCGAATGCTTTCTTTCCTTGCTGTAAACAGACTATGATTTTGAAGTCTGAAATGGAACAGTATAAGCCAGGTGTGTGAAACCCTTGCTTTCTGGGGGCTGGTCTCTTCTGAGGCCTCTGTCACCACCGGGGGAATGTGTCTGATCACTTCCTTTTGTGGGTGAAAGTGAGGTTCAGTTCCCTGAGGTGGACATGAACAATTTTACCATCTCAAACTTCAGTCCCATTTATTGTGTCCTTTGAGATTAAAACATGACAGGGAAAACATGATTGACATGAACACTCGAAACGTCAGAGCACACAAGACCAATTTAAACGATGGGCACATAAAAACTCGATGATTCGATCACTTTGCAAGAGAAAAGAAATTCAAAGGCTGCATCATTAAGTAATAATGCACGTGCTTCTGTCCTCATTCATGGTGGTCTCGTGGTTATGATTTTGCACTTTGACCTCTGCGGACAGGTTGTGATTCCTGGTGAAGGAATCAGGATTGATTGTTCCTGACATGTACAATAGTCAAGGTAAAGCAGTTCTGACGGGAATCCTTTCGGATCAAGTAATGTCCCCGAGAACATGAGAGTCAATGCCCCATCCTCTTAAAGAATGGAACGGCTCCCGAACTCTCTCTGTTCATTCAGACAGTTCACAGTCCATTCTCCTCTGATTCTATTTCCCGAACAGATTCTAAAGATTCGGGCGATTCGTTTTGTTTCCTTGCCATTCCCTCGAGCAGCAGTGATTGGGTCGATGGCTTTTGGAAACTACAATGTACCCATGAGCAGCTTGTAAGACTATTCCAGCTTCCCCTTCTCTGACAAAGCTTGGGACATTGACACCTGACATATCACCGGTGACATTCACTGATAGGAGACAATGAAAGGGCTCTCGTTCCTGTAGAAATCAAATATCATCGTGGCCTCAGAGCTGTGAGAAAGATTAGTTTGGAGGTGTAATAATTTTGTATGTTGCACAAGAACCAGGTTGGAGCCAAACCTACAATCTTCTGGTCTGTAATCAGGCACGGTATTCATTGCACTACTGGCCCCTTGTGCACTCTGGCCTTACATGCTATAGTTATGATGTTAACACAGATATAAGTAGCGATAGTCACATTCACTAGGTGAACAGCCAAAAAAGATAATCACAATCACTGTTCCACTTTGACAGTTACGACTTTGCCATGCAGTGAGTTTCGTTAGCCAAGAAAACATACTTGTCCTCAGCGAACTGCCATTCACCTTATCGGGTCTGCTGAGACACTCAATGAGATCACCACTGTTCTGATAAATCTCAGCTCCACTTTCCTGCTTTTTCTCCACAACGTGAGATGAATTCCAGCCTACTCATTACACTGTCTATCCCGTTGTTTTTCAGTAGTTGAGATTACTTTAATGGCCTGTGCGTATTTTCAGGACATTGAACAATATTAGACCAGTTGAAAAGCTCAGCTTGTACAATTGCGATTAAGCCAATGAGTTTTTTTTGTTCCAGGGCCAGGAATTGGAATTATGCAATCGTCTGCAGCAGTGATTACTTCCATGTGTGAGAGAACTAGTGAAGTAACCGATGTAAAACTTGATTGAGGAATTAGTTCCAAGGTCGGAGCCCAAAAAAGACTATATTACTTCCACCTGAATATGATTTACATTTACCAAGTGAAAGTAAAAAAAGGTTTCATTTCGAAACATAACAAATGCGACACAACCGCTTAGCCCACAGAGCCTGCCTCGCCATCCAATGAAATCATGGGCGATCTCCGACTTCAATGCCATTTTTCTGCACTATCCCGTGAGTTATTGATGTTTTTAGTCGAGAGAAATCTGTCAACCTCAATTTTGTATCGTCTGAATGCAGGACATTTAAAGCCTCTATGGCCCTGAATTCCATTAACTTTCTCCACTCATTTCATTCTGCCATTTGGCAAGTTTTTTTTTGTGTTTCTGGTGCTCCTCCTGGCTTGCCCTCCAGCACTTTGCTTATTTTGCTTTTCCTCGGTGCTCGTTGTGAAGCTTCATGGTCAGTACTCGAAATTGTAGCCACAGCAACCTTGGCTCAAATCCGAATCACAGTTGTGTTTATTGACACAGTTTTTTTCTGTTACTATGTGCAATATTAACATAGTAGAGGATCTATTAATATTGCAAGAAGTCATCCAGATGCGTGTGAAATACTGAGGTTGTGGTGATATTTATTCAATGGTGATAGATTATTTTGATTGAGCAGATAAGGGTCTAGAATCTGTTTGGGTCGAGATGTGGAATAGTGAGGGAAAGACGTCACCAGTGCGTGTAGTTTCCAAGCCCACTAACAGAATACACAATATGAAACAAAACGTATAAGAAAAAGACATTGTGTGTGAGAGATAAAGGGATGGCAATAATCAAAGCTGACCTTAATTTCTCCCCTCCCATTAACGGCTCTATTGCAAATAAAGTTTGCAGAACCATAAACGATACAACAAATATGTCTTATAGAACAACACTAGATATATCCTGGTTTTAGATTAACTTACAGGCTACTTAGTTTCAGTATTTTCCTGGGAAACCATCACTTTCATTGTGAGCGTTAGCAAAGGAGGCTATGACTTTGCCAAAAATTAAATATCATTAACCTTTGTTTGTTTCATGCATAATAACACCCAGATTCCTCTGCACCATACCTTTTTTGATGTTTCTCTCGATTTTAATAGTAGCCTGCCTTTTCAGTCTTGCTACTGAAATACATGACCTCACTCTCCCGGCATGAAACTGCATCTGCCAAGGTTTTGACCACTCACTCAAACTATCCGTGTCCATTTGCAGATTCCCACGTCCTCATCAAAATATGCAAATTTGGAGACATTATGTTCTGTCACTGCCTCCAAATCATTAGGATCGAGAAAAATAATTGCAACCCTATAACTGACCATTCTGGCACTCCACAAATCATGTCTTTCCAACTCGAAAAGTATCCAGTAATCCCAATTCTGACTCTTCCATTACTGAAACAATACGCAGCCCATGCTCATTTCGACTCTAAACTCCTGCCTTGCGCATTGGCTTTTAAATGGCCTCTTATTGAGTGCCTTCTAAAAGTTCAAATCCACTTCACCTACTGGCTCCTTTAACAACTGTGCTTGGAATATTACTAAAGAACTCCAGCAAAATTGTCAAATGTGATCTGCCTTTCAACAAACATTGTTGACTCATTCTGACTGCAATCATCTTTTCTGAACACACCCTATTTCTTCCTTCACAATGGTCTCAAGCATTTTTCAAATGACAGGTAATACAACGAAACAGATGGAAGTTATTTGGCCCATCAGGTCAATTACATCTTTAAATGTGATCATAGTAGATTTGATAACCCTCCTGTCCACTTTTATGTCTAATCACCATGGTCCTTGAATCCCTAAATGACTAAATCTCTGTCTGTGTCAGCCTTGAATACACAGCACTCGGTTGGAAGAATTCCACAGATTTGTCACCCTCTGACCGTGAGAACATCCTCCTCATCTCCGTCTTAATGGACAACCCCTTCCCTTGAGATTACGCACCTGGGTGGAAAGCAGAGCACAGAAAACCCTTCAACCCCTAAGTATGAACTGATGGCGTATCCAGCGGCAACTGTGAGTATTTGAAACATTTTCAGTTTTAACCTCTGATAAAGCAAACTGCCCTGATTTGCACGTTGGATTGGCCAATGACAAATCTGTATCAAAAGTGTTATAGCAGCTGTGATTTAAATGTCCGTGAAAGGTTTTTACAAAATACAAAGACATCTTTCTTTTTAGATCCATTGCCCTGACTGCTAATCTCTCTGATCATGGAAATCGATTCTTCCAATTCACTCAGAGATATTAAGAACTGCCGATGCTGGTGTCAGAGATAACACAGTGTTGAGCTCGAAGAGAACAGCAGGCCAGACAGCATTAGAGGAGCTGTAACGTTGACGTTTCGGGTCGGGACTCTTCTTCAGGAGTGGGGGAGGGTGAAGGGAGCTCTGAAATAAATAGAGGAGGGGTGGGGCTGGGATGGTGATAGTTAAGTGGACTGTAATAGGCCTTGGGAGCTTACAATCCAGTGGTCTCATTGTGGACTTTACCAGTTTCAAAATCTTCCCACCCTGGCCTCATCCCATAACCAACCCTTCCTCTCAGCCCACCTCCTTGACCTGACACAACCTGTCCATCTTCTCTCCCACCTGTCCGCGTCTCCCACCTCACGAACCAGTCTCCACCACTGCCAACCTCCACTCACCTGTCACCATCCCACCGACCTTCCCCAGCACTCCGCCACATCTCTATTTATTGCTGAGGTCCCTTCACCCTCCCCCATTTCTGAATGCGACCCGACATGCTGTGTTCCTCCAGCTCCATTGTGTTAACAATGAAAACATTCAAAACGTTTGGCTGAGATCAATGTTAAAACAGGGAGCAGTCCGAAAGCATCAGAGGTTCACTCTCGTTCTCAATAATGTAGTTCAATTCAATCTCCCAGCATCCTCCTCCGTTCTGATTAAATATAACGTGACAAGAACTAGAAGGATCCTGGCAAGTGCAAGACAAACCAAATGCTCCTCCTCCCTGTTGGAACCATGATATGAGAAATATTAAACAGCGCCCTTGCTTCTGTAGTCTTGGCCGAGTGGTTCAAGCGATGGATTTGGTAATCCATTGCAGTTTCCCCGCGCAGGTTTGAATCCTGCTGAATACGCTTCAACAGCCTACCATTTTCAATGATTTCCTGATGGATGAGCTGTCTCACACACTGGAAAATACATCTCACAAACCCATTTCAGAGTCTGGGCATTTATTGACATTGAGGAAACACGAGTCTTGAACAAGAATGCTGCCATACTCAAAACCTTGCCTCTGTTTCTCTTTCCAACAGGTACCACTGAACGTGTTTAGTTTCTGCAGTATTCTCTGCTTTTAATCTACATAAATGATCTTGTTTCAAATAGTTTGAACCCCAATCCCCTGGTAAATGACCCTACTCATTGTTTGCAGTTTCTCCCGACATCATCCCACTCATCCCCACCACTCCCTTCCCAACTGTTATAAACCGCCCTAGGAAATCTCCTCTTAAACTTCTTTACTCCAAAGGGAACATTTCCGAAATCAGGAATCCCTTCATTAAACGGGATCTCCTCATCCCTGGACATGTTGCAAGGTGGAGGATTGGAAAAAGATTTTGGAAAACTATTGTCAGTTGGTGGGGGATGGTGGCGGGAATGTTAGGGAAGAAAAACAGAAAACCTTGACTCCAACTTTGCGAATCTTTAGAAACACTTGGAAATCGGAATCACAGTAGATTGAAGGGTGAACTTCCCGAATGAGCACAAACAGTCAAGACAGCCACCCCTTCTTTCAGTGGCCGGGACATTGACTCTGATGTTCTGGGGACATGAACTGACCTGAGACATGGAAAGACTTCTCCTTCCTGCCCATCGGGGATTCAAAACTTCATCTCGGCTCCAAGACAATGAGAAAACTCGGGAATAAACAAGACACTGAAAGGCTCGAAGGAAGACGGCCCTGGATGTATGAGAGCGGTTCCCAGTGACATGGATGTGTCTGCGGAGGGTAGGGTCAGACTGTTCCCATGCCTCCACAATGAATATGGCAGGCTTCATTTGGGAAAAGTAAAACTGATAGAGAACAATTGTCACTCCAAGAGAGGCAGACTGAAGCTTGAATTCACTAAGAACCTACTTTAAGGGATAGTGCGAGTCAATGGTAGTTACACTCTGACCACGTAAGTGGTCAGCGTGTTTGGCTATTAAGTGAAAAGTCGAACATTCGAGGCCACACACGAAGGAACGATTAAAGTGTTCTTTGTTCCGCAGTTCCAGGTTTTAATACGGTTAGGAACGTGCTCCTGAAATGGAAATCTTATCCAGTGAGTAACCACAAAGATGTCTCAAAATTGCTTTAATTTCTAACCTAGAGAGCTGCAGATGTTGAGAATATGAAACAAATACAGATGCTGCTGGAGAAACTCAGCAGGTTTGGCAGTACCTGTTGGAGAAAACAGAGTTCTGAAACATTGACTCTGATTCTCTGCCTGATCTGCTTAGCTTTTCTTGAAATTTATGCTGTTGTGTTTCAATGGATATTTATCCCATCTGTTGGGATGAAACAACCAGACTCATCATGCTCTGAATTTAATCCTTGAGAAATCTGAGAAGTGATTGGATTCAAACAAACGTAGTAACTATTCAGTCTTCCTCAGCCCCACAGGCAGAAAGATCTGGAAAGGGGAGTCACGATAGTGATTAAGGCAATAGACGTGAAATCCATGGGGTATTTTGTGTAGATTAGATTCCTGCCGACTACGGTTGAGTGCTTCAGGCAAATAAGAAAGGAGTTTAGTCCCCGTCTACTTGTTTGCGAAAGGAATCACAAGAGGTGGGGGACAAAATCATTTCACTCAGATTGCCAAAGGGAGGAATATGCATTTTACTGTCTCAGAACAGAACAAACAGAAACTCTCATATGCGTCCTGACCTGAAGCATAAAAATACCTGCCCCTCTGATGCTGCCTGTTCTGCTGTGTTCCTCCAGCTCCCCTGACTGTGTCATCTCTGACTCTCCCATTTGCAATTCTGACTGAGTCATTTAGGTGTACATTTGAATTATCTTGTTGAGGCTATAAGACAAGTGCTGGGCAGTGACACTGGAACATTCAGGGGCTGGAGTTCACCTGGCACAAACATGATGGGCTGAAAGGTCATTTTCTTTGCTGGAGACATCTATGACCAGCTGTGGTCAGCTCAGCTGTGAAGTGATAGAACGACGTTTGCAAAATGCACCGGAGGCAGGATGGGGTCGAACCGACTCTCCACTGATCTGGCTGTCAGACATATTATCCATTGGGATTGGGGATAACTGACACTCTGCATATTCCTGGGCTCAGTATCTGGGAGAATCAGGAAGATGCAATGCTGATGTCTCTATGTCCAGCCATGTGTAAACCCATTGCTTCTCTCTCTCTACCTTGTGCCTTGCATTCCCTGGACCTGCTGTCAAGGTAAAGATTGATTTCACAACCTGCCTGTGTTTGTATCAAGCATCTCATTGACCTTGGAGCTGGTCGGTCAGAGAGAGCTTGAGGTAAGACACGGACACAGGCAGGAAGAGATGCGACATGAAAGTGTTCAGAGTCTGTCATGTGTCTGTTGCTTTTAGTGTCCTGTCAGATTCCCAGGAGCTGCAGTGATTGTTTTGATGAGTTTTCGAAATTGAAAGTTGCACGTGAGCAGCCTGTGGGACTATTGAAGCTCAACTGTCCATTTCATATCCCAGCTCACGGAAACAGTTCTCATTGTCTGGAGAAGTCACTTGTGATCCACCTCAAGCTGCCTTTTGTCGCAGGAACTTGTGTGTGGGGACGGACAGCGGACGTGAAGGTCATGGAGCGGGTATAATCCTGAGGTGTCTGTCACTCTCGGGGATGTGTCTGTGTGTTTTACTCTATGGGTGAAAATGAAGATGAGTTCCTCAAGAAGTATTAAGACAGTTTTACCATCTCAACCTTCAGTCCCATTTGCTGCGTTATGTGAAATGAGAGAGATAAACTCATTGACATTTGCCTTGCAAAGTCAGAGCTCACAAGGCTATGAACCAAATGCTGGAAACTAAGACTAGAATGGATGGGTTTTGATGAACTGCACTGAAACGGTGGGCCGAATGGTCTTCTTCCACGCTGTACAAAGAAAATCAGTGATGGAGAAACTGATCTGCAGCGAACGTGATCCCACATGACAAGGCAAAAGCAGGTCACGAAGAAAAGACACGATTTTTCAGTCGTGTTCCTTGGTGGTCTAGTGGTTAGGATTCAGCGCTTTCATTGCCGCGACCCGAGACCGCTTCCCCTTAAGGGAATAAAAGTTCTGCTGAACTACTCTATGGTGGTGATGGAACTTCTGACTGTTTCTCCAGGGGCTGACACCGAATCTATTTTATCCCAAAAGTTATCAACTAACATAAAACAATGAACTGCGAAAATCCGACACAAAAACAGTAATTGATAGAGAAACTCAGCAGGCATGGTAACATCTGCAGAGGGAAACTGTTTAACGTTTCGGATCCACTGACGGTTCGTCGCTACCAGGTTAACTGTGCATTTCCGTAGTATCATACCGGGAGACATTATTGGCGTTATCATTCGAATCAGTGTATTTATCAAAATCACACCCTCTCATTAGCTGTCAAGTGCTTACTTTTCAACTTTAAAGGGACTTGATCAGCACTAATGCTCCTTCTGTTGCCCTGAGGTGGTGAAATTCTCTGTTTTTTTTTCATTTATTTTCTGTTAATGAGCAGCCATGTCGAATAGAGAATTGGTCCTTTCATTGTCTACCACAATATGTGCTTATATTTGTCTCTCTTTGTCTCTGTGTATACACCTGGACATCTTTCACATTATCCCACACTCCATCTGTATATACCCCTCATTTCCCATTTATGCGCTGTGTAAAGTCTGAAATTAGGAGAAACCTTGAGAATGGAGTGTTTAGTACTGGACTCACATTCCTCGGAAAATGTGTCTTTCAGTTATGACTGAGGTAAGGAGACATTTCTCGTCTCAAAAGATTATGAATCTTCAGAATTCAAAATGGAATTCCTAATCCTCCAGAAAAAATACAATGCTGCCACAATTATAGGGTTACAGCGATGTCTTTACAGTTGGTGTAAAAATGTTTGAACGATGACAGCAGAGAATGAGAGTGATCAGCTCGTGGTCTCTGTGCCATGACCACAACATTCCACGGTGAGGCTGCATTTTATCCTGCCTCACCTCTTTCTTGCGACCAAGCTGAGAATGAAGTGATGGGAACACAAGTAATGGAGAAACAGAAGTGCTTGTGGAAGAGCAGAAAGGAACTTCATGACGAAACCAGCAGTAAAAGAGGAGACCCTGAAGCGGCCTCCTGATGACAAATGTGTTTTCTTTGCCAGGAAAACTCACCGCCTCACAAAGCGGGGACCATTGAAGTGAAGCAGTGACGGAGATTATCTTTGCTGGTTGTTCACACTGTGAATGTGACCGTTGTTGCTCATGTTCGGTCTCACACCACAACACCACTGCTTGTAAGTATCACACATAAACTGGAGATAGGCGCTGAAAACTGAGAGACCTCCAGCTGCGCAATGAGGCTGACTTCCTGCATTAGGAGCTTTGGCAGAGCTTCATGTTAATAGCTTCGGTTTTGCAATTGGTCAATGCATTCGGTTATTGAGAGAAAGATTGGTGTTTCAAGAGCGTTGCCTCTTTTGGTTTCCTACCTTTTGACGTTTCCAGCGATACAGAAGATTGATAATCGGGATTGTGCCTTCAGGAGACAGCTTTGAAACTTTGTCAGCTCCACCGTTTTCCAGTCAAACCGCAGACATACAGGTTTTAATGCAATTATTCTCAACATTGTGATCTAACAATTGAACCAGCTATGTACCTGCATTTAATTCGTAAAAGTTTACGAAGAGATTGGAATCAAACAAACCCATCAATGATTGTCTCTTTCCCAGCTCCATGCTGAGTGAGACAGTGACAAGCAATAGTATTTGACATCACATTCTCCAATCCTCCGGTGTTAGCAGAACGTGGCCTCTGCATCTTCAATCAGCAGCTTGCTACCCATCCCTGGAAGACAAGATCCCACAGCTGGGGCCAATCCTCCCCATCTACCGAGCACAGGCTCAAGAAAAAACAGAGAGATTTCATCCCGCTCAAAAAACCCCAGGGCAGCATTGACACAATCTCCAAGCGAGTGGAATTTTCTCTTAGCTCCACTTGGGAAAACTCAACTGACAAAAGTAGTAGAACCTGTTCCAAATGAACGGTTCTTCTCCTGTGAAAAAGGGCGAAAATCCTTTTACATTTCACAAGGCTGCAGCAAATTCTTCCCGATCTTCGAATCTTTTTAACTGAGCTCCAAAAATCCAGTCCCCAAATCGAAGCTGCAGAAGTTGCTGATGTACTGAGCAAACAAAGTGCTGAAAGTATTGAGTTAGAGTAGGCAGACAAATACGCATTTCACACAATCTGTAACAGAAATGGTTTATCGAAGCAGATTCTCCGTCTCTCAGAGTCACTGACAGCCATATCGGCAGCTAAAGTGTGAGGGCACCGTCATTAAAATATGAATTTTGAATGTTGAATGAAAATGGATTATAATGGTCTGAAGGAGTAACAACTGAAAAGTGGAAGATGTAAATAATGTTATTTGTGATTGAGAAGAATTAACTGTAAACTTGTGATTTTCGAGGTGTGTCATCTTTGGCACATTGAAATGAGGTTGCATGGGATTTGGCGCAGTGTGACATTGGAAAATGAGTAGCTTTTCGTTCAGCCTGGTGAGCTCAGTTGTTAGAGTATGTGTCTCTGAGTCTCAGGGTTGCGGGTTTGAGCCCCACGATGAGTGCCTATGCTTCTTACAGCATCGCTTCCTGAGGTGAAGCACAGCTCTTCAGCTTTGTTTGTAAAACCAGCAGCTTTAGCTATGCCTAAAGCATAGCTTCACTTCTGCTGCTTTGATTAAAATACTGGTTTCCAGTTTTTCGTGAAAATTGTTTCCACTTCACTGGAAATCCCAGACATCAGTTTGGACGTGCAGCTGCTTGTATAATAAATGACAGGACATGCAAAGGGGCAAACCCAAATCCAATCCTGCACCAACAAGAATATTCAGAGTAACAGAATGAGAATGGACACCTCCTGGGCGGCTCCATGTCAAATGGAGCTGAACCAGAATTAACTAACTCTGAGGATACCATGGAAAACATCAGTGAAGTCGACCTGAATGTTACACAATTGACTAGGGAAATTATATTCTTTTGTGACCATGTGGGTTTATTCATTACAATTTTACTTCTTGGTATATGAGGGGTAAAATTGTGAGTTTTCAGTGTGTGACATAAGGGATCTAGGTGAACCTGAAAATGTGGTGCAGTTATGTGTTCTTTATCAAAGTTTAAACGAAAATATTTTCTCACAGGCACATGACATTTTTTGAGCAACCGAATCTCACAAGATGCGTTCAGCTTTCCTGTGGCATTTGTTTTCATTTAAGAACTATCGCCATCTGGTGTGAAATTAATATTGTAGCCGGGCATTGCCAAGCAGCTAAGAAAATGGACGAGGAGGATGGCGTTCCTCCAAGCATTTCCCTGTGCCTTCGCTTTAGTTGTGTGCAGTAGCAACATTTGAAAATATCATATTTGGGATTTCTAGTAGGGGAGCCGAGCAGTTTAATGCCCTGGATTATGGTTCCAATTTCTGAGGAAGCATGGGTTCGAATCTCACCGCTGCTAACCCTCACACCAGAGCTTCGTAAAATGGCACACATTTGGCTTGTCTTTGTTTCGCCCAAAGCAATCTTTGATGTGGGAGAGCTTGAAGAATTCATCCAGTCAGCGTTCCCGGCGTGTTTCCATGGTGCAATGGCGAAGACAGGCGGAATGCCCCCAGCATGACAGCGAGAATAAGCAGGCTGCGCTGTTGCTTTACGTTCCAGGCAAGTTGCGTTGCTCACCCTTTCGCTGCAAGTGAATGCAGATCGTTATTTCGCTGCTGCTGTGAAACAAAATCCTGCATTGAACCGACTCGCAGTTATTTACCTTTTGTTGGTGAAAAGGAGGGTAATTGAGATGTGAAATTTCTTTCACTTCCTTCAAGAAGGGAGCTGATGATCCACTTTCTTGAAACGCTGAAATGGTTGCGGTGCAGGCACACTCGCGTTGCTGACCAGAAGGGAAACCTAATCTAATCGAGACTGTGATTGGTTGCATTCACTTTTCGTGGGATGTTCTTATTCTGTTCTTTTATTGCCTGACTTGAGCAGTTTCCAGTAAGTGGCGTTGCACTAAACCTTGAGCGCATTTGGAGGAGCAGATCGGAATAGCCCCGATGCCAGTTGTGTGAGTAGTTCGTAACCCAGAGAACTGGAGGTGTTTCACAGGAAGCATTCGTGCTTCAGTATGTGTGGAAATGTATTTGCCATGTCATTTTTGCTTCTGTTGCGCGTTAAGATCTGTGTGTTTGCTCAGCACCTGAGGTGCAAACACAGTTTGTGAGGAATCTTCCTAAATTCAAAATCCTCACTGAAGACCTGGGAAGGTGTCTCAAAGAATGGTCATTTTTGGCAAAAGTGGACGAACACTTCGCCTGTGGGAGGTTCTCATTCCTCTTAGCCCAACCGATTCATAAACGTATTCAGGTGCCTTTGAAATGTTGTAATTTTACGAGCCTCCACCACTTCCTCTGGCAGTTCACTCCATACACTTACCACATTCGGCGTGAAAAAAAATGCCCCTCAGAACTCGTTTAATTTATTCCCCTCTCATCTTAAATATATGCCCTCTCGTTTTGCGTTCGGGCCCACTCTTGGAAAATGACATTGACTATTCCCCCTATCCATATCCCTCATGGTTTTACAGTCTTCTGTCAGGTCTTTCCTCTGCTTGTGATGCTCCAGGAAAAATTGCCCCAGTCGGTTCAGACTCGCCCAACAGTCCAAACCCTGCAACTCTGGCAACTTTCAAGTGAACATTTCCTGTACAATTTTACGTGGTATCTTTTACTTTTAACCATGTCAATAATGCTGGACAACATCGTTCTATTTAAAACAGAGAAATCAAACATTGAACGGCTGCAAATTTCAATGGTGTTCGAAGGACAGCGGGTAGACGACTTTCGTATGGTGTTTCTGTTGCGTCGTGGTTATTTCATTCGCCTGATCCGCGAAAAATCCCCCATTAGAAACCGGGTAGAAACAGCAGTGCTCCGTTTTTCACAGTGACAGGTTTCTGCATTTCCGTGAACGGAACTACCTTGCCTTGCTGTTGTCGTCAGCGAGCCTTTCATTCTGTTAAGCCACCCAAAATTGCTGCCATAACCATTTTTTTTGAGGAACGGAGGGTAATTCCAATGCATTGCGGTGGATAGCTTTGCTAAATTTCTCCCCTTCCTGCTCCTGAATATGGCCCTGAATATAGGAATAGGTGCTCAACCTTTTTCCGAGTGCATTTGGCGTGACCGTATTTTTTTTCTGTAGTGCAGTCGTGTCGCTTTTGCTTGAAGTGCGAAAGCGTCCTGGCTCAAAGTCAAGTAGAAGCCTGATGTGCTGGTGTCGCAGTGCACCACTCATTCATGATTTACTCTCTCTGTCAAATGCATCTCAAATTATTCTCTGACAGGCTTAATTCCGCGGCTGTCTGTCCTGTCTGGAAAGCTCTGCAGGCAATTGCACAGCTGAGGAGAATTACAAAGAAAGTGGCAACTTCTACCTCCACCGAGGTTCGGACAGCCTCGCAATGTTCTCAGATTCTAACGCGAACTCAGCTTTTCAGATGGAGGATTATCTTTGAGCCACTCATTCTGCAAAACAGTAGTGCCTGGCCCGCTGTGTTCGTCGAGCTCCACATTGTGTTATCTCTGACTCCAGCATCGGCAGTTCTTACTATCCCCTCGTGGTAACTGTAAATATGCTGAACGGTATGATCTTGTACACGGCCTGCTCGACTTTGTGCATTTTCCCTGCAGTCTGGTGTGATCATGCTTCACTTACAAATTCCAGCACTGCACAGTATCCTTAGGAAGAATCATGCCTCTACATCAACGAGCCGCTCCCATTGTTTGCTTGCCCAGCTCTGAACCAGCTGAGAATTACTCAGAGCGACATACCTCTGACTTTGCTACAGGAATTCGGTGGAGCAAACTGTTTCAAGAACATTTTCCTCTCATTCTGTCTCCCTGCTCCCAGGCCTGTGCTGTTTTTCCTTTCCCCGGGACTGGGTTCTCTCCATTGGTGAATTAAATCAATTTCTTCCATTTGGATCACAAAAGATTTTGAAAGATTCACAAAGCTGGAGACTGAGTTTTTGTTTTTCTTTTCCTTTCCAAGTTTCCACCTACCAACTGATTTTTCCTCCAAAATCTCATCGCAATACTCCGGCTTCATCATTCCCAGGAATGAGGGAATTCAGTTTTATGGAGAGATTCCAGAGGCCGGGATTGTTCTGTTTCAGGCTTGAAGGATGAAATAGAGATTTGATGGCGCGAGTGTTTGGATGAAGCAGGCAGCGAAAAACTGTTTCCAGGGAACTGACATTTTAGAACATCGAAAGATAAAGAGAGTTGCGTTAATGTGGGACTTTTCACCATCCGTGATGTGGTTTGTTGACCACGGGCAAATGTTCTTAAAACTTACTTCCTACTTCTCCATACGTGATATATTTACCATCGAGAGACTGAGGGGTCTCGATCTCATCAGAACCCGTCATCATTAATGAAGATTGGAGACACTGAACGTCCGGAATCGCCCGCGCATCAAAAGTGAAAGGTGCACCTATTTACACCATCCACATGAAACAGGATTCATACCCCTCGACCAATGAGCCAGCAACAGCACAGAGCTGTTAACACTAAATCAGGTGAGTTTTCTTGTGAAGTAAGACTTTTCCCGTTGCTTCGGGATGTGAAAGCAGCACTGAGTTTTAACAACAGCTTCTTCCCATTCTGACCAACTGCACCCAAGAGGCTGGATCAGCGTTGCCCCCCCGGACCGTTCCCTCTCCATTGGCGGCTGCAGTAAGTCATCTTCCACTGGCCGGCAGTTCTGAGGGAGAACAGCATGAAGGCGCTCATCAGGTCCCTGTCAAACACGGGCTTGCGGGGCAGGGATGCGGGTTGGTGGCGGTGGGAGGTATGGAAAGTGTGGAAGGCTGTGCAAAAGAGAGATTGCGCATGCACAGCAACTAAAATTCTGTTGGGAAACTCATCCAAATTACTGCATCTGAGACAATGCAAAAAGTGCAGAGCTGCTCGGAAGGAAAGAACATTCCCCAATAAAGGGGATTTCCATCTGTGTCTTTCTTTATGTCACAGAGAGGTCGCTGCAACCTGAAACATGGTGGGGTGTTACTGCAGGGAGTCCTGTCTCTCAGACACACTGCACCTGAAGTGTATAATCTTCACGACGTTGTTCTCAGCTGAGTGAATAGATCTTACTGTTCAAACCAACCCGGAATGACAGAGAACGAGAAAAGGCATCACAGTCCACCATTCGAACAGCTCCTGGAGAGAAAAGGGATGTGTGAGAGCGAGCAGTCTCGACTACTACATATCTTCAGCATTTACAACGTTGGCCCGTGGGACAATGAAATCAGTTTGAGAGATTGATTCAGTTACCTGTAGCAGGAAACATTTGAGGCTGTGTTTGTCTTGTTTATGAAAACTGTTGAGTAAACTTTGCAGAGCAACAGATACTTCTCCCTGTTGTTAGTGAAATGATAAACAGCAGAGGACGGTTTCCAGCCTATGGTATGACTTCTGGGTCGGGGGTGCAGCTCGCTCCCACCGTGACATTCTGTATGCATGAGCTGAACACAAATAAAAAAAAAATTACTCAGTGACAAGATCTGTTGAGTCAAATTCTGTGAGGAATTGAACCCGATTGAATGAACAGCCCTGTGATAGCGGGGAAGTAACATCTTTTGTGAGCAATTGTTTCCCAGGTTTGAGGAGAGTGCACAGTGTTGTTCCAAGGTTTTTTATCTTGGGGTTACCTCTCTTCTGGGTCGATGTTAATTACCCGCACTTTATTCCGAGTGGAAAATTACAGAATCCTAAATGACAAAATTCTCGTAAATAATGTAATCAGTGCAGAAAGCCACAGGAACTGATTTCTTTTTTGCATTAAATATTCCACTGTCTGGTGTGAAGCTGGAACATTCCAGCTGTGAGAGCGGCGAAGCAAAGCTGATGAGTTGATATTCAGTGGTGTCAATTCACATTGTTCTCATCATGTTATTTAAAACTGCCCACCAACAATAACTCTGAAAAATAGCAACGATCCTCACGATTCGATACAGTCAAGGCTGATCTATCACTTCAATAACTTGCCCCAGACCATCCACACGACCCTGTCTGCAATTGGGAATCAGACAATTACCGATGCCCATCTTCAATAAAAAAAAATCGAAAATAACAAGTTGACTGTGGAAGGGAAGGTTTGCGCTGCGAACTAGTTGGACTTCTACACAAAGTGCGCAGGTTTGTCGGGTGAGCAGCTGATTCTTGTCCGACCATGTTTGAAACAATATTGTGAAGAAGGGTCACTGGAACCTGAAACGTTAACTCGATTTTTCTTCACAGATGCTGCCAGACCTGCTCAGCTTTTCCAGTAACTTTATTTCCAAAAAGCTTGCCCTGAAAATCTGACAGACTTCCTCTCCTCAGCAGTACGGACTGGACAACAGGAAGTGACAATGAATCGGCTTCTACACACCATCATTGACTCCTATCAAACGTGAACGAAAACTTGACTCTAGTGGAACTCAAATCCACAATGTTTGAACAACACGGTTAATAAGCCCGTAAAAGCCCAATACGCTCTCCATTGCGCCACAGAGCCGCAGCTGCTGCAGTCTGACAGTACAGAAAGTTATCTTTGGCAAATTATCTTTATGTCTTTCATCAAGTGTCTGTTTTTCCCACGGCATGGAAGGGTCACCTGACCCAAACTCTGATTTTTCTTCACAGGTGCTGCCAGACCTGCTGAGCTTTCCAGCTTTTTGTATCTGTTTGTCCACGCTTTCCACTACCTAGCTCCTACCTTTTTGTGATATGGCGCTTCAAATGGTTATCTAAACATTCCTAAAATGATCTGATGATTCTTAGCTTAACCATATACCCAGGCAGTGGATTCCAGAAACCCAGACGTCTCTGGGGGAGAAACACATCTTCCTGAAGTTTCTTCTCAGTCATCCGTCCCTTGCTTTTAAACGATATTGATGGTCATTCGTCCTTTTCAATTAGATGAAGCTTATTACAATCTCCTACCTCTATCCCTTTATAATTTTGTGCACGTTAATAAGTTCCCCTCAAACTTTCTATGTTCTCAGAAAAATAACTTCAGCCGAGATCGTCTATCTCCACAGAGGAAATAGTTCAGCTTCGGTCATAACCTGGTCAATTTGCTCAGTACGCCCTCGAGGACAACTGCACCTTTCCTGCAGTCCAGTGATCAGACCGAACAATGTTCTCTGAACAAAAGCAGCAATTTCTGGAGAAATGCAGCATGACCGGCATCATCTGTGAACACAATTGATTAGTTGTCAAGTGTACCAGAGAATAGTGTAAAGCTTTGTTTACAAGCAGGATAAGCAGATCATTGTGCGAAAGGATGTACTGATCAGAGGTTGTAAAAAGACTGAGACAGAGACATACAGGTTTCATTGCACAGGGATTGCACTCAGCAACATCAACTTTAGCAAGATCAGCATTATTTGCTGTCCTGGGTCTGTGAGTGAAGCGTCATCAGTACTTGGATCTGTACGACTGCAGCATCCTTAAATCTGTAACTAGATTTGAAAGAACATTATTGGTCATTCTTTCAGACTTAGATTTAAGTTTAAAAGTCTAGGACAGTAAGAAGAAATGTTCGGGTTAGATCTGCTCTGGGGATGTCGTAAGAAGTCGCACGATGTCAGCGCCATCTTGAAAGCAGAGTTAATGCTTCAAGTCCAGCGACTCTTCTTCAGAACTGATAATACTGATGAAAAGGTGGTATAGAAAATGTGCTCACCTAAACAATGTGACCTGTGTGTGTATGTCTGAATATGAACATTTCTGTGGAACTCTTATTTCAAGTTCATCTTATCTTACAGTCCTTCCTTAGATGTGGTTGGTGCTTCATTTTCTTCGACTCTTCCTGACTGGAATGTAGCTTTTTCGAGTGTTCTGAAACACCTCGCAAAATATCTACCATTACAAGTCTACTGCCCCCGATCTTAACCTAATTTTCCAATTCATTTCAGCCAACCCTAACTTCGTACTGTTATCATTTTCCTCAATTTGGTTTTAAGCGCTCATCTTAGAACTAAATTTCCCTTCCTCAAAGTAAATATAAAACTCGGTCACACTGCGATCAGTGCTAACCATTGGCGTCTTCACTATGAGGTCAATAATGAATCCTGTGCCATTGCATATTACCAGATATCCTGCTCTCTGGTTGCTTCTGGAAAGTATTGCTCTAATAAACTGCGCCAATAACACCTCAACAACTCACCATTCGAACTACTTTCGACAATCTGGCGTGGCCAATTTATATCATCATTAGAATCACCAAAGATTATTGCTGTACCATGACTTAAAAGAAAAAGGTGCTTTCAATGGGGCAGCGGTGGAACGACAAGGGTCCAGAGTCCAACAGTCGGCAACAGCACACACTTTGGTTCAGCAATTGACAACCAAGGCTAGAAGGAATCGGGGATTGAAATCATTATTTCCCGTTTATGAGACCAGTGTCCGTCCACTAGCCACCACATCCTTGCAGTGCCCAGGTGTTGCTAAACTACTGCATTCTATCAGTTTGGTACACGCGAGTCAGATTGTTTGAAATATTTCGAACTGTGTGTTCAGACAAATTTAGATGTCATTGTACACGGTGAAGTACAGGCTACCATGCACACACAAACGACACTGAGAAATGCAGCTTTTAGGTTAATCTTTGCTGTAATCAGATTGTAAAAGCTGAATGTGAAAGTCTTGCTGCAATTGCCTTGGTTGTGATGAACACACAAATGCAGGTTGGGGCAGTAATGATCTCCCTCAACCCGGAGAAGGAATTACTTGCCTTCGAGGTCACATCAGGAATGTCCATTCGATTCATCTCACGGATGAGAGGACTGTATTCCAGGCTCATACAAGTAATATCAGTTTGTGCTCCATAGAGTTCAGAATAATGAGAGATGAGGGAAATGTCTTAATTAATAAATTACTCATTCGGTCGAATTCAATACAGGGACGCACCATGTGACGAACGAAGGGGTCACGAATATGAATAAACTACACACAATAAGTAGGGCAGTTATTCAAGAAAATTTTAGATCTCAGGTCCACGATTAGCTTTGGTTAAGATATTTACTGTACTTAACCAGTCAGTCCTGGAAGTGACTGTAGCCCCACAGTGAGGTGGTTGATATCACAGTACAACCGTAACGTCTGTAGTGCAGCCTCACTTGGAGCATTGTGTGTAATCCTTATCCGCACTCTTCACCACAAATAAGTAAACAGATCAGAAAAATCGCAGATGGAGTCTACTGGGATATTAAGTCTTTAGAACGGACGCAGACGGGTTTTATCGGGGTGGTGGAAAAGTTGCAGATTATATTCACGAGTTGTTGGGAAATTCGGAAATGCTGTAACTGACGCAGAGAAAATTGGGAAGTAAATAAATGGAGATTTGCCAGATGATGCAAGGTTTGGAGTTTCTAAATAAGATGAAAATTCCCTCTTTCAATTTGAGAGAGGTCAGAAATTCAACAGTGTCGGTGAATAATAAATGAAACATTGGAGTAGAGTTTCATTCTGTCAGAGAGGTATTAAAATCTGCGAAAATATTCCAGAAACAAAGGATGTCAGTAATTCCAGTACGTTTTAAAGGACATATGAGCAAGCATACAAGGATTGTATTTAACAAGGGGAGAGAGTCTGTAGCCGGGGCTGGGTGGGAGAAATGGTGGGATGGCGAGTTGTGTGGGTGGAGAATCAATTTGACTTTGATTGACTTCAGATGTGAAAAAATTACATGAAAGGCTGTTAAAACTGATTATAAAAAAAATTAATAGTTTTGGAAGGTGTGGCATATTATTTGATGTGAAGCATTATAAGTTGTGAAGCAACTGAGCAGGATTTTAAAAATTAGAGAAAGGAAATTTAGATATCAACAAATTTCGTCAACACGTGCAGTTGAAGAGCATGGACGATAAAAATTCTCTGGTTTTGGAACGTGTGGCATATGATTTCCTGTGAAGCTTTAGAAATGGAATAGAGCTCTTTTATTAATTGGTAAGTAACGTTATACCATAATAATCAGGAAGTGAACCGTCTCTCAGAGACGGAATTCCTGATTTTATCTTGTTCCTTGAAGATTGTGACCACATTTATCATGATTTTGCGTCCATTTCATCCGTATTGATCTCTGCCGAATGGATCCACCAACTAGACTTCACCGTTTTGTATTTTCAAGCCCCTGTTCTTCTCAGCAGCACTTGAATTGAATGAATTCCGATAAAAGTTGAATGCACCAGTCAAACAGTACAATGAGACAAATCTAATTCCTTTTTTAAAAATTATTGTCATAGATTCTGCCAGTTAGCAACAAATTGAGTAATATGAAACAGGCTGAACAACCTTTTCCCCCCCATTTTTCCCAGCGTGCAACCAATGCAGGGTCAGCCATGTGAAAAAGGTTATCGTGCTGAAACATCACATTCGGTTTTCTCTCCGCAGATGTTCCCACACGCATTGAATATATGCCGGATATTTGTTAATAATTGAGATATTTCCCACCGAAAAATTCATTTCTCAATCCACAGAAACTGACACTTTCCAATAAAGTCGAATTTGCTCAGCATAGCCCTTATTCTTAGCATACGATCCGGATGTCAGTAAAAGCTAATCCACGTGAAGCTCGAAATCATAGCTGGTATTTCACAGATCTCTACACTGTCAAATAACTATGACGCACTGACCGATTGTGCCACTGGACGCACGTTTTCCACGTTACGTTCTTTGTTTAGAATGTACATAATGAATTTTCCACGACAGGAATAATTGCCAAATCGCCAACGGAGATGTGGGAATGTCAGAGTGGGACAAACTTTGGAATTCGGTGACCCAGAGGCTGTGGGAGGGTCAGTCACTGAGTCTGTTCAAGACTGAGATTTCAAAACATCACACGTTTAGGGGATAGTGCAGGAAAATATTGAAAATGCATTTTTCAAAAAGAAATGGTGTTTAACATCTGTTACTTCACCAGTTCCCTCACACAAGGAAGTAACCACTGATGCAGATCACCATTTAATCCCAGTTCCCAGGCCCGGAATCAGCGAAACTCAGTGGCCCAGCCACAAAGATACAACCGGAAATGGGAACGGCAACGAGCGTTTGGAGTAGCTTTGATTGACATGGACCAAGGATTACTGGGACATCAGGATTTGGGAAAGCAATTTTAATCAAAAGCAAATAGTTTTTCGCAGCACACATGTTTGGGGGTTGAGGGAGGATGTGTTCATGAAAATGTCTCAATTATAAAGAAAAATGCTGCAAATATTCAACCTGTAAAGAGAGATATCTGTGCTGGGAGAAATTGAGGTAACGTTTTCGTTCTCTGAACTTTCTCATATGGTTGTCTCTGCACTGGGTTAAATTGCAGGAAGGGCTTTTTCGCTCGTTTCATATTTTTAAATAATCTGCAAACACGCAAAGGCCATTAAAGAAATCTAAACTTGCGAAAAGTAACGCGAATATACGATGTCATAATTTGGCTTGAGTTTTCATCACGTTATGCAGTGAAAACAGGAAAGTCGAGTTGAGATTTATTAGAACAGTTTGGATCCCACTGAATAACTAAGCGAACTGTATACAGTGAATGGCAGCTCCCTGAGGACAAATGTGTTTTCTTTGCCAGTGAAACTCGCTGCATCACAAAGTCGGGGCCATTGAACTGAAGCAATGACAGTGATGAACTTTGCTGGCTGTTCATGTTGTGAATGTTACTGTTGCTACTCATGTCCGCGTTAACATCATAACTGCAGTGTGTAAAACCGCTGTATGGTCAGGGCCAGTGGCGCAATGGACAACACACCTGCCTACCAGTCAGGAGATTGTAGGTTTCACTCCAACCTGGCTCGAGCGCGGTCTGTAGAATTAGTGCACCGCCCAATGAAATTTTCTCACTGCTCTGAAGCAAAATCCCCTAATGTGGAGATGCCGGTGTTGAACTGAAACCTCCAAAGTTAGAAATCACACACCGGTTTCTAGTCCAACTTTCGGAGTCTCACTTCTTCATCAGGTGTTAGTGAGAGAGGTGTCAGACACAGAATTTATAACTAAAAGATCCAAGATGGGCGAGTTCAGTGACATAGCCTGCTACTTGTCCTTGTCCCTGTCGCTGTCCCATTCTGAATGGAGCAGAGGTGGGTCATTGATGGTGCTGCTTCATTCCAATATTGTCACAGAATTCTAGTAGGTGAAATACAGGCATGTGGTCAGTATAATTGTTTGATCTGAAACCGCTGAGGCTGTGTACCTGGGAGGTCTCGAGCAACAGCTCCATCAGCAACTGACCAAGTGAGACACAGAAACTGACGCCAACATGGCATTGAAAGTTCCCAAGCAGAGATCTGAGGAGGCACTGTACAGCCGGAGCTCTCGCTGTTTTTAGTACCAGTTGCCCATTTTCCCACTTTCCTAACCGAAACTGCAAGAGGCCCGAAGGAACTGCAAACACCAGGAAGAAAAGTAGATGTTAAAAAAATGACCTTGTCCAGCTTTCACTGAGGTGAATCACAAACGGTCCTAGTAGCAATGAGATTCGAACCCATGACTCATCAGAGAGTGGAACTTAAATCGACCACTCAGCGACCCTTGCGCATGACATAAAAACGCCAAAATCGGCATGATTAGTGTTGACAGTAAATTCGAATACTTGTTGTAGAATATTTATCAATCTGATTAGCCTGAAGAAACGTCGAGCCTCTCGTTTTTTTAAAAAAAGATCTTCCCATGAATGTGAGCACTTCAGCATTTATTACAACTTCCCAGTCGCCTCTGAGAAGATGGTGGGGAGCGGTTTGTTGCAAATGGATCAATCTGACCAACTGGCCCAATACTGACTGAAGAAGCTGTTCAGTCAACATTTCAATTCTCCTCCAATTGATACCCACAAACAGACACTCAGATAGCTGCAATGCAAGTGGCGCGATGGCTCAGTGATTAGCACTGTTACGTTACAACAGCATGAACCTGTGTTTGATTCCACCTGCAAGTGACCTCCTGTGCAAAGTTTGCAAGTTCTCCTGGGTCTGCTTGGGTGTGTTTCAGTTTTCCCCCACATTCCAAAGATATGCAAACAACACGTAGCCTTGGCGTGTTCTGCAACGTATCTTTTACGCATTTGCTTTCCATGCCGAGGCGTCCTGGTTCAATGCCTCGTGGAAGCCTGATTTGCTGGTGTCATAGTGCACCAAGGATTCCTGATTCACCCTCTCTTTCAAATGTATCTGAAATTAGTCTCTGAAAGGTCTAATTCTGATGTTGTCTGCCATGTCTCAATGTGTGTGAATCAAAACTAGAAGTCCTCAATCATGTTTTGGAGTCGAGAAACATGTTGGCATTTCTGAGCACATGAGCATCTCATTCAGTCAACAACGAGAATGAATGGATTTACCAACTCTGATGAACCTCATGATTCACGCTCTGACACAGTCACTAATAGTAAGGTGTGCTCTAAAATCTAAGCCATGTTGCAATTCAAACTGAGGTAAAGACGGTCAGACTGCCCAATAACATGGTATCCACTTTTGAGACAACACAAAAAAGGCTGTGTTTCCATTGTGCAGTGGTTGGCTCATGCGGAAAGCCCCCAGCATGATCTCAGAAAAATCAGGCTATGCTGCTGCTTCATGTTCCAGGCAGGATGCGTTGTTCACCATTTTCATTGAAAGAGAATGAAGATCACTTTCCCACTGCTGCTGTGAAATCAAATCCTGCATTAATTCTAATCGCAGTTATTTGCTGTGGTGGAGTAAAGGAGGGTAACTGCGATGTGAAATGTTGTTACATTTCTCTCATTTCCTTCATTTCTGTCCTCTAGAAGGGAACTGATGATCCGCCTTTTCGATCCGCTGCAATCATTGCCGTGCAGGCACACCCACATTGTTGATCAGAAGGGAAACCCAGCCTCTTTGAGACTGTGATTGCTATTCATCCATTTTCTTGGGTCATTCCTATCCTGTTCTTTTTTCCCTTATTAGAGCATTTTCTGGAAAGTGGCGTTGGAAAAAACTCCCAGGATAATTGAAAGCCAGTTTAGAATTGCCCCGCTGCCACTTGTTACACAAACAAGCAGAGGTGTCTCACAGAGAGCATTCATGCTTTGGTGTGTCTTCAATTGCGTTCGCCTGGTCATTTTTGCTTCCGTTGCGCGTTAAGACCTGTCTGTTTTAGGCTTCACTCGATTCGTGAGGAGCTGACACGGTTATCTTCTTGCAGCCAAAAGACCTTCCTGTCAGCGGTCATTGGGGTTAACAGTGAAGCTACCCTTCATCCCGCGGGGGGGGGCTAGAACCGCTAACTTTTCAGTTAACAACCAAAATGCACTAACCGATTGTGCCACAGAAACAGGCTCAAGAAAGCATGCCAAACAAACAATGAAATCGGGGATCAGCAACTGTCGCGTCGCCCGCATGGACAGCGCGAAAAGAGAAACTTCGGGATCCTCGTGCATGCCGGCCAGATATCCTAAATTAATTTAGTTCCATTTGCCAGTATTTGGTCCTTATCTCTCCAAACCCTTCCAATTCATTTACGCATCAAGATGCCTTTAAAGTGTTGTCATTTCACCAGCCTCCACAACTTCCTCCGTCAGTTCATTCCATACACGCACCACCTTCTGCGTGAAAAATGCCGCTCAGCTCTCATTTCATTTTCCCCCTCACACCTTACATATATGCCCTGTAGTTTTGGACACCCCCACCGGTGAAGGAAGATCTTGAAAATTCATTCTGTTCATATCCCTCATGACTTTATATACTTCGATAAGTTCTCATCCTTCGACGTTGCAGGGAAATTTCGCCCTGCAGTCCAAGCCGCACTACCCTGGCAAGAACGTGATTGACAGATTTGTACAGGCTGGAAACATCCTCGGATCAAGGAACACTGTAGGAAAATGCTGAAAATGCGTATTGCAGTAATCAATTCAGTTTAGCACTCTGTCGTTCAGCAATTTCCTCAAAAAAGTCAGGAACCACTTGTGAAGGGAATCATCTTATCCCAGTTCACAGCTGATTTGCCAACCGATGAGGGATACTCAGAATTATGGAACCTTTCAAGAAACGTGGCTCCAGTGACATTGTCGCTTAGCTGACTGTGCCTGTCAGAGAATAGAGGTGTGTTCAATACCGAGGTGGTGAGTTCAAGCCTTTGCTGGCGCAGTTTTAATTTGTCGTGGGATAAGACCCTAAGGATCAACAACAATTTTGAACAATGTTTATGGGAATTTGCCAGTTTCTGAGGTTTTGGAAATGACTCAACGATCGACAAACTTCTTGGAAATGTTCGAAATCTCAAAAAATATTTGCGGAGAGAGCAAAAAGACGATCTTTTTTCAGCTCACAAACGTTTCTCATGTGGTTATTGAAAATTGAATTAAGTTGCGGGAAAAAGTTGTTTAACCGGCTTCAATTCATTCGTTTTGCTGCAAACTCCACAGGTCATTCAAACATTCAAAAAGGAATTAGAATTATCTCATTGAAATGTGAGAATGTTACATTCAACTATGGTCAGAATTTTTATCAGTTTAAAGTAAAGAGCTGCTGAAAGGAAGGGAGGGTTCAAAACGGAAAAAAGACAGAGAATTGTTTGTGGATTTCTTGGGTGGAATTGAGACAGTGTGAAATGGATCTAACATCATCGGAATGTGGTCGAATCATTAAGGCACCATTTTAAAGCAGGGATTGCGACTCGGAGTGACAGTTTCCTTCCTACTCGAGAGGGTCTAACTTTACTTTTCAATTGAAAAAAAAATGTTCAGTTTCATTTATAGTTCTTCACGGAGAATGAGGTACGGATCTTATTCACCTGTACGTGTGCAATAAATCTCTTCAGACGTGAAGTCAAAGAAATTCGTAACTATTCCCCACCCGTCCACAGACTTTGTCTCACTGTTAAAGTGCCTGCTCAGTGACCTACGGGTACAGGTACATTATTCTTTGAAGTTTGCATCACAAAAAGACAGAGAAGTTAAACAGACTTTTGGCACGCCTGCCTTCATTGCTCAACTGTTTCAGTTTAGGAGTTGGGAAGTGATGTTGAGCTTGCACAGGATGTTGGTGAGGCCTTTTCTGGAATACAGTGCGCTGTTCCGGTCGCACAATTACAGAAGGCATACTATTAAGCTGGCGATTGTTAAGAAGAGGTTTACCAGTATGTTGCCTGGTACGAAAGGTTTGATTTATCAAGAAAGGCTGTATAGACTTGGACTTTTTTTCGCTGGTGCTTAGGAGGTTGAGAGGCGACCTGTTAGAAGTTCCTAAAATAATGAGACGTGAAGAGAGTAGTCGTCTTTTCCCTCAGATGGGAGATGTCAAGACTAAGTTGCAAGGTGATAATTTAAAATAAAACATAGGAGAGGCAAAACTTTGCAATGACTGTGAATAAAACGATGCCAAGTTCCAGCAGAGAAATGGGAGGCAGAGAAACGGGTGACAGTGAAGCAGGCATACAAGAACAAATGTTTTTCGTTTGCCAGCGAAATTCACCGCTTCACAAAGTGGAGAACATTGAAATGCAGCAGTGACCGCGATGATTTTGCTGGATAATCACCTTGCGAAAGGTTTTTCCGCCGGTATCCCTGATTACTTCACAAGTTGACAGGATGAAAGCTGCAGCAAGACTTGTGGAGCCAGTGGTGTAATTGATACTACGTCTGACTTTGATTTGGAAGATTGAAATGTTATATCTTCCCTCGCTCGAGGGAAGTTGACAGCTTTTCTCCCCTTGCAAATTGACAGATGCTTCGGAAGAGGAATGTGTGCCCAGCGCTGTTTTTGTCAGATTCCGAGCAGCTGAAGTGATTGGATCGCTTGGTTTTGGAAATTGAACATTGAAATTGAAAGGTAAATGAGTAATATGAATGTGGGGCTACTTCAGCTCCCTGTCTATTTCATATCCCAGCTCATGGCAACGGTACCCATTGTCCGGAGAAACTGCTTGTGTTCCACATAAAGCTGCCTTTTGTCGGGGAACCTTGTGTGCGGCGGGAGAAGCGGGTAGAACAGTGTGTGTATAATATCACAAAGATTGACACTGAGCCACACATTAAACGGTAAAGTTGAGGTGGTTAACTTGCTCACCCAGCTGGCTTGTTTTCGTTCAGTAGTTTCGTCACCATGCAAGGTAACATCATGAGTGAGACTTCCGATGAAGCGATGTTGTTCTACTCCACATGGAATTTACACTGTCCGGTCTGTTGCAGTGAGTTCTGTCATTTCCGGTTCTGTTCTGGATGGGCTGTGTATGGGGTCCAATTCTACATGTTTGCTGATTGCATAATGGATTGAGAACCATGCGTCGAAGAATTCACATGGATGTCTATATTCGGTTTGGGCTACGATGGTTTTGTTACTACGGCTTCCATTATCCGAGTGTACTGATATCAGGAAAGGTTGGTCATGTCATTTTGCTGCTAGCTGATGTTCATGTATTCTGATGGCGAGTTTCCTTCCCGGCTCTCTGATATAATGTTGGTGGAAGTCGTTGCATGGTATTTTGTAAACTATGTCAGTTCTGCATGTCGTGGGTATGGGGTCTTTAATCCTTGTGAGTGTATGTCGTCGCATCGCTGTGGGCTTGTGTGCCCCTGTAATTCCTAGTGGTCATAGGACTTGTCAGTTCTGATATGTTCTTGATGTACGGCAGTATGGCCAGTGCGTTAGGGCATAATGTGTCCTCTTCGTGTTGCGATTTAGTAGGCCGATGAAATTGCAGGGATATCCGTTCTAAGCGAAGATTTTGTATTGGTGTTCTTCCTCTTTCTGCATAGTTCTGGGTCATTGCAATGAGTGGGGGCCCGTTTAAATAGTGTCCGAACACAGCACAGTTTGTGGACCACTGACCTGAGTTAGTTGCCAAATTAAAAGTTTGAGAACCCCTCAAAGCACTGAACCGAGTTGTGATGTGCAAAGGACAACACACAAAGGAGAGTCCTTGTATGATTGATCCAATGTGATCTGTACACCAGGGTAAACAGTGAAGACTGGTCTTCAGCGCTCACATTGAGCCTGGCTCCACTCGGCCGACAGTCAACTCTCGCAAACTACCATTGCCCTTCACTTTTCATGACCTCCCCTCTATTCTTGTTTTAAACCGATTGCACGTCAGGCAGTTGCAGCTGACATTGCTGATGTGGAACTGTAACATGGAGTGAAGCGATTTTGACTGGTCAATGACATAATTCTGCTTCAAAGGTTCAGTCAATATTTCGTATTTATTCCTGTAAATGTTAACCATTAACAGGCCATGGCAGTAAAGGCACTGAATCATACTCACTGGACTACCAGGAAAGGTCGGTTTATGTCATTCAGGACACTGTCTGCTGCGGCCTTGCATTCTCCCATCCTTCTGCACGTGATGGCCCTCGACTCTGTTTCGGTTTTGTTTTGCCTTGGTTCAGAACACACAAAGTCTCCAATTATCTATTACTTTGTCGTTTCCAATATATGAGACCGTCATGGACTGTGTTTGTGCCTGCCGCCATAGCTCAGTGGTTAGAGCGCTGGTCTTGTTAAACCAAGTGTCGTAAGTTCGAATTTCGCTGGGGCTTGTAGCAGCTTTTGTACACCTGGTGTTTCCAAAATCAGAAGGATTCCTTTCAATATTATCTGAAATTTTGACAATATCATTTCCTCCACAGGCCAGAATTGTGTTTGAAATTCCACATTCCTGTTTGTTCTTCCACGTACTTGAGGAAGACCCTTCAGAAGGGCAGGAAGCAGCTGAAGTGAGCGACGTTTGGCTGGAAGAGCGAGTTGAAGCAAGAAAACTGCAGAGTGGCAGGTGTACAACGAGGGAGGAACACAAACCAGGGGCAGCTGATTCTCGTTTTGAAGTCTGAAATGGGACAATACAGCTGAGTGATTGAAATTCTGCTTTCTGGGTTGGCTCTCTACTAAAGCCTCTGGCACTCTCGGCGGGAAGTGTCCATGTTTGTTTCCTTCTGTGGATGAAAATGAGGTTCACTTTCCCGACGGGGCATGAACACAATTTTCCCATCTCAAACTTCCATCTCATTGCTAGTGATGCATGAGGTTAAAATGTTACAAGGAAAATAACATTGAAATGAGCAGTTGAAACACGAGAGCACAGAAGACTAAAAGGCCAAGTGCTGGAAACTGGGATGATCGGCCTCTTTCCATGCTGTAAAAAAACTCAATGATGCGATAATTTTGCAGGAGCAACTGACTACCAATGAAATAAAACCCATCAGTTGTGTTATTAAGAAATGACGCAAGTCTGCTTGTTCCCAGGTGGTCTAGTGGTCAGTGAACAGTAGTTTCATCACTATTGCTTCGGCTTCAACCCTGCTCAGGGAATGAGGGTTTACTGTCCCCACAATAACAGCAGCAAAGTTCAAACAGTGCCTGGTGGGAATCCTTTTAATGGCTCGGATCAATGAATGTCCTGGCCCTTTAAAAAAGGGAAGGTAGTTTATCTTTCTCTACTCAGTCAGACAGTTCGCCCTTCATGTGCCTCTGATTCCTAATTTTAAAGATTCACAAGGTTGAGACGAGTGCATTTTTAAAAAAATTCTGTTTCCTTTCCATTCCAAGGAGCTGCAGTGATTGAGTGGTTTGGGAAGTTAAAAGGTGCCAAATGACAGTGTATGGTACTACTTCAACTTCCCCTCCTCTGATAACTCCAGGACACTGACTCCAATGTTCTCAGTGATATTTACTGGTGTGAGGCAGTGAAAGGATTCCAGTTCCTGCAGATCAGATTGAAACCTAATCACGGCATCAGAACAGTGAGAAAGATGAGCTTGGAATTTAAAAGAAGTTGCAAATTTCGCTTCAGCCACAGAGACAGGGAGAGTGACGTCATAAACCCATGTCTTCATTCCCGTGCAGAAAGAAGCCGTTCAGCCCATCGAATCCACGGCGACTCTCTGTCGCTTGTATCTCTCGGAGGTTATTCACAATCGGTGATATCTGTTCTAATAATGGTCAAATGTGTTTGTGCCATGGTGCTGTCTCCAACATGATTATACTCTTGTTATTCACAGCTGAAACAGTGAATGGATTTACTGCAGGTCTTGGAAAAAAAGCTGGAAGTAACATGTTTCAACTACCCCAGCTTCATCCCAACTTGGAGAAGACCAGTGGTGATCAGGAGAAAACTACTGAGATCTTGGCAAGTGTTCCACGTCACCTGTGGATTTATTTCAGGTACATGAACTTACCTCAAAGCACAAATCGTGCTTTTCAAGCAAAAGCAGAAGATGGCTTTGACCAATTGAGCTGCAGGTAATGGGCCCACCGCGCTCCCGCTCTGCCACTCTGCTTGCGCGCATTGCATGCTTTTTAGGCTTTTCATTTGGTGTGTGGCATGTACCTTCAAGAATGAACTTTTTAAACATCATTGTTGTTGAGTAATATCCTGTGGTGCTGATGTGTCTCGCCTGTGTAAACATAACCTTTGTCTAATGTCCCGCATTCTGTTACTCCCACATTCAGATTTCACTCGGAATCACAAAATTTGTCACAACGCAGATGGAGGCCACGCCGCCCACCATATCTGAGCAAATGGGTGTCATTTCATGTAAATCTCTTGCATTCTCTGTGTAACTCTGCCCATTATTATTTGTTACATAACTATCAAATTTCATTTTGTGTGGATTGAATCTGCGTCTTTAGTACTGTCAGACAGCGTTTTAGTGACCCTGCCACTCTCTTTTCAAAACTTCAGCTTTCTGTTCTCTAAGGAGAGCTTTCCCATCTAACTTCGTTACGGACATTGCTCATACACGTGAATCTGTTCAACGCTGTCTCCAATCACTTGGCATTCCCGCTTCCGGAAGTTTCACGCCCTGTACTGAGCAATAATGCGGCTGGAATTTTCACTCAGAGTCAGATTTCGTGGCAAACAACCTGAAATCCTCGCTTTTGATTTGATCAAGCGTTCTCTTTGGCCGTGTTCACTGCAATGGTACTTCTGCCTCATCCCCAGTTCAGGCAACCCGACCTAATTTAATGAAGCTAGTTTTTCGGAATGCTCTTTGGGCATTGTGGCAAAAGCAGCACGAGATAGGAAGGCTTGTCTGGGAGTTGTACCCGGGATCTATCGCAAGTCATCATTATACGGTACTCTCAGTCGAATCAGACCGCCAAACGAACCAGCTACAGGTATTAATAGGGGAATGGGGACATGATGGAATAGTGGTACTTTCGTTGGTATGTGATTCTAAAGATCCGGATAATGTTTTGGGGACCTGGGTTCGAAACCGTGGTAGATGGGAGAATTCGAATAAAATAAATATCTAGAATTAAGAATTAAATGATGGCTGTGAATCGATTGCTGGAGAAACCACATCTGGTTCACTACAGCCTTTTAGGAAAGCAAACTGCTCTCTTTTCCTGGTCTGGCCAACCTGTGACTTCAGACCCACAGGCGATATGGTTGACCCTGTGTCTGAGTAATTGGGGATGGGCGATAAATGCTGGCCTAGCCAACGACGCTGTCATCCGGTGAATAAATATTCTATGATCGAATTTTTAAAAAAATACTCGCTACATAGATCCTGAGGGATCTCAGGCTGAACTCGATCTCAACAAAATCAGACCACCTCAGTGAAGAATGGAGCAAGATACAGAACTCCAGGGATCGCCTGTAATTCGAAAGCGTGAGCTGCTCTTACTTCCTCCATCCACACGGAGCAGAACTATATCCGGAGACCAATGAACCAGCAACAGCTCAGATCCGTTAACACTAAAGCAGCACCGAGTTTTAACAACAGCTTCTTCCCATTCTGAACCCGCGTTCTAAGGATAATCTGTTAGCACTATTCCCCCGGGGCCACGCTGTCTCCATTGACGGCTGGAGTAAACGATCTTTCACTGGCAGGCTGTGCTGGAAGAGAACAAAACGAATGCGCTCTTCAGCTCCCTGTCAAACATGGACTTGCAGGGCAGGGGAGGGGTGTGGTGGGAGTGGAAGGTATGGAAAGTGTGGAAGGCTGCGCAAAAGGGAGATTGTGCGTGCAGAGAAACTAACATTCTGTTGGGAACCTTGTCCAAATTACCACATCTGACACAGTGCGAAAAATTCAGAGTTGTTGGGAAAGATAGAATCTCTCCCAAACATGGGGATCTGTGTCTGTGTCTTTCTTAATGTCACAGGAAGGGCGCAGCTGCCTGATTCAGTGCGGCATGCTACTGAAGGAAGTGCTGTCTCTCAGACACACTGCACCTGATGTATATAAATTTCAGCACATTTTCCCCAGCTCACAGAATCGATTTTATTATTCAAATAATCCCAGAGCGACAGAGAACGGGGCAAGTCAATTCATCTTGACAGCTCCTGGAGAGAAGTGGAATGTGTGAGAGCGGGCAGTCTCGACGAGTGCATAGTTTCAGCATTTACAGCCTTGGCCCGTGTGGCAATAACATCAGTTCGAGAGATTGATTCAAATACAGATAGCAGGAAACAAGTGAGACAGCTTATCGTGTGCCTGAAAGCCAGTAAATGCTATCTGTGTCCTTCCGAACGTCTTCATATCCCAGTAAACACAGTCTGTGTCTTTTATAACCTTTTTATGTCCAAGTAAATGCTATCCGTGTATGTTGTAGTACCTTATATCCCAGTAAACCCTGACTTTTGAAAGGATGTTGGGCTGCTCAACCCAAATTCAATGCATCAAATCTCTCCCCTGTGCTGTGCAACTTCATTAGTGCTGCAGGAAGGGTCTTTGCAGCTCCAGCAGTCCCGTCTGCATCGGTTTGCTCTGCGTCTCCCTCAGCTTCCTGCTTCCTGCGAACACTTCAATTCGGAACAAACGTGTCAATGTATTTTCATTCCACACGGACACAAGTTGCAAACATTAAGCCCGCCTTGTCATTCACTGAGATCATGGATGACCTTTTGCTTCGACGTCATGTTTCTGCACTATCCCCTGAGCTCTTGATGATTTTAATCTGCAGCAATTTATCATAATATCAGTCTTTTACAGACTCAATACAGACATTCATAACCTCTGGAGCCACGAATTGCAAAGATTCTCCCCATTCCGACTTCCCTAATATCAGTCCACTGTTTAGTATGTATGCCTGTTGTGTTTCTGGAGCTTTCTCGCGCTACTTGTTTTCAGCTTTTCGTGTAGTCTATTGAATGGCGTAGCGATCGTATAGTTGTCGGATTTTGCGTTACGATCTCAATAACCTTTGTAATCACTGTTGTTCCTTTCTTTTCCCTCTTAGCGTGTTTTAAAGGAACACAGTCAGGGATCGATTAATATTGCAAGAAGACACACAGAAAGAGGCGTGTGAAATGCAAGATTGTGGAATCAAAACTCATCCTGAGCGGTGTGTAATAAAATTGACATTATTTCTTGGAGCATCAGGCTCAGGAAAATGCACAGAGCGATGTTAAACGAAACGGACTTCGTTTGAAAGGGCCAGTTTTATGGCGGTCTGCGTTGATGAGCTCATTTGTGAGTTTTGCCTGATTTTAGGATTTTGGAGTCGTCTGCCCCGTTCACAATTCCGTGTCATTAAGAAATGTCCAGGAAAGCCGTGGTCCCAGTTCTGACTTCTGATTTCTTGTTTTCAGTTTTGCCAAATCTCCGATCAGCTTTCTGAAAACGCAGCTCTGCTATATGAGGTCGGACTACGTGAAGTAGGGATGGGGCAGAGCTAACAGTGCAGGCAACACGGCAAGGGATTGACTCAAAGGGAAAACAAATGTTTCAGAATGCACGCAATCCGACTCTGATGTTTCATGGATGTTGTGATTCTGCGTGAAATCCGAGTTCGAACAGAATGTGGGAAGTTACACAAAGGTTTTGTTTACACAGCCGGGTAAATGTTAGAGAACATCAGTGATGGTCTTTTGACATCATCCTCGAATGCACGTGTCACACACCAGATGAAAAGTCCAATGCTTGCCTGGAATCCCAGTACTGTGTGCTGGCAGAAAGGTGCAGTGCGAGCATGCTGTGCCCGTTAGCTTAAAAATCACTAGATCGAAAGCACCCTGTGAATTTTAAGAGCTCCATGTGCAGTGTGCATGTATTGATCGCTGCCAGTGTCCTTCCGGCACAGAACTGCAGTGTGCTGCATTTTGATCAACTTCCCGTAACTTCGTGTGTCATAAATAATTGTCTCATATCGATACATATCAATTACAGTGTGCTCCATGCGCAGGAGAGCCTGCAGGAATTGTCCATGCTGTTTCGAACAGCAGCGGCCTCCTGGTGAAATGAGATGTCACGAAAGACAAGAGGGTCAGTGTGTCGGAGACAGCATCATGTCACAGGAGCAGTTCAGCATTATTCGTAAAGATGTCAAAGATTGTAAATATCTCAGAGAGATATAAGCGACAGACAGTCCCCATGTACTCGATGGGCTGAACGGCTTCTTCCTGCACGGGAATGACGCCATGGATTTATGACGTATCTCTGTCTGTCTCTGTGACGCGGAGATAAAGGTGAAAAGTATCACCACCTGATGGAGGAGCAGCGCTGTGAAAGTGTGTGATTTCACGTAAATCTGTTGGGCTATGACCTGGTGTCATGTGACTTCTGATTTTGTTTTCTGTCTGTGACAGAGCTGGCGAGTGAGAAACAATGGCTCATTTTTAACCCTCCCTTCCGCGTTGTACTGTCTGCTGCTCCGCAGGTCAGGGAGGTTGGGGATGACTCTCAGTGAGTGAGTGTTTCTGTTGGATTCTCTTAATCTGAGACTGTCGGTATCAGATATTAACACCTGCCCAGATTTAACAAAGAAACCGACGTCCGCGTTGCAAAAGACTTTCTGCCAGATTGCTGTGTGAAGTCGAATCCTGAAAACCAAACAGGCTGCACAGAAAGATCCCATATAAAGTTTCTAAAGTGAATAGTCTCCACTTTTGACTTCTCTCTTTTCCAGCAGCGCTGCATCCTTCTCTATGTCTCTGATTCATGCCATTTGATGAAAGTTCCCAATCGTCGTTTATAATTTCCTGATGTCTGATTCTGCCTCGTTTGCTTCTTCACCCTTCCAGTGTTCAAGAAGGAGCTGCAAAAATTAAACCACCCCCAAGCGCTGCTTCCCCGTAGAGAGAAATGGTTTGATCCATCTGCCATTGAAGACAGCCTGGTGCTTGGGGAATTGAGCAAACAGCAGCAGCCCAGGAACAGGGGCAGAATGGGAAAAAGCTGCTCATTGTTGCTTTCACTATCAGAACTGAGATTTTTTAAATGTAAGCAGCCGGTTCAAAGATGTTATTACACACCTCTAGAGCAGATAGAAATTGACACCGGTCTCCAAAATTCAAAGATCACTGCATGAGAGTCAGCTAGATTACAACAGAAAGCTGATGTTCGATGGAACTGTTCGTTGGTGTAGAGGTGTGAGGGTCGTTGATGAGGCTGTGAGCGGTCCAGCATTCCAATTATCTGTAGCTGTGTCCTCTCTTCGCTGTTTGACGTCTTTTCGTGAAAATCTTTGGTAGCGTGTGAAGGTGGTTCTCTACGAAATATAAGACAGTCTGAGATCCCAAAGGGTCTTTGCAGTGAAAATCTCACATTCGGAGAATACGGAATCGAACTGTAACTCATCCTGGTCAGTGGAAAGAATTTCTCACGATCAGCTCAATCAAACTGCCCAACCCCACCCCTAACATGATAAACATTGTGAAATTTGTTAGTTGGGAGGCGAAACATGGAAAGGAAACAACGTAGAAAACCCAGTCTACAGCTTCGGGAATCTTTCAAAGCTCTTTGTGAATTGGACCCGGGGGAGAGTGAACGGTGAACGGTCTGAACGAGCAGAGCCAGTCAAGACATCTTGCCGATCTTTATGACGCTGGAGCATTGACTCTGATGTTCTCGGTGTCATTGCCCGATCTAAGACCTTGAAATAATCAGGATTCTTTGAGAAGATCAGGAATTCAAACAAGATCTCTGCAGCAGCGCAATCAGATAATTGGGAGCAGACAAAAAGTGGCGAGGCTCGAAGAGAGATTGCCCGGGGTTCAGGAGAGATGTTTCCCGGTGATACGGATGTCTCTGCAGGAGGTGGGATCAGACTGTTTCCATGTTTCCACAATAAACATCACAGATTCTATTTTTTAGATGAAAATTGGCCAAGGGCAGTTGTTTTTCTTGTAAAATGACAATCAATCTGAAACACACGGTATCATATCTCATTGACAATGTCCCACATTCACCATCCCCACCAATGGATATGTCCTGTTCCACCTTCATGACAGACCCAGCATAGGTGGCGGCACAATGTGACATATTCGAGGAAATTAACTTGGAGTTCTCAACATGGCATCCTGGTCCCATTCGATCTCAGGGCATCCAGTTTATCATTGACAAAGGAAACGGCCTGCTGATTCCCGCCGACTGTTCTCTCTCGGCCGATGAATCAGTAGTCCTCCATATTGAACAGCACTTGGGTGGAATACTGAGGCTGGTATGAATGAACACTGCATTGGCGATTTCAATGTCCATTACTAAGAGTGGCTCGGCAGCATCTGGTCAGGTCCCAAATCATAGTTAAGGCATAACAAGGTGTAGAGCTGGATGAACACAGGAGGCCAAGCAGCATCAGAGGATCAGGAAAGCTGACGTTTCCGGTCTGGACCCTTCTTCAGAAACTCTTCCGTTTTCCCGTTCCTCTGATGCTGTTTGGCCTGTTGTGTTCATCCAGCTCTATATCTTGTTATCTCAGATTCTCCAGCATCTGCAGTTCCTACGATCCCCAGATCATCGTTGTTCGATTGGTCCTGCAGGTGGTGAGAGAACCAGGAAGAGGGAAAAGATGCTTGATCTCATCCTCACCAACCTGTCCTCAGCAGACACATCTGTCCATGATCGTAACGGCAGGAGGAGATTAAAATATAATTCTTGAGGGGACGATGTTTCGCCTTCACATTGCGCGTGCCACCCATTGTGTTGCATGGCACTGTCGCCGTGCTAAATGGGACAGACTGCAAACAGATCCAGAACTCAGCTTAGGCAGCCATGCGGGGGTGTGGACGATCAAAAGTAGCAGAACGGGACTTCAAAGGAGCCGCAGTTGTTGCTTGTTGCAGGTAGAAGATAATTGGAGTGTGTGCATTTGGAATATTGATCGTCTTGTGCTTGTGGTTTTGATTTAAACCGAGAGCTCCGTAGATTTCTCACAAATTATGTATAGGTGTACGTTCGGTTTTTTTCTCATGTTGAGTTTGAAAGAACATTGTTGTAAGATTCCTGGGCCTGAATGTACTGGATATCTGCAGAATGTTCCTTGATTGGAGAATATTTCTGACAGCGAATTGACGGGTCGGAAATGTGTGACCCAGAAACAGTGAAAATTTCAACTCACAAGACATATTGGTTAACAACTGCAAAAGCAAAATTTCTGGAAAAGCTCAGCAGCTCTGGCAGCATCTGTGAAGGAAAAAAGAGAGTTAACGTTACGGGCCCGGTGACCCTTCCTGAGAACAGTTCTGAGGAAGGGTATCGGACCCGAAACGTTAACTCTGTCTTTTTTCTTCACAGATGCTGACAAACCTGCTGAGCGTTTCCAGCAACGTTGTTTTCGGTCCTGATTTACAGCACACTCAGTTCTTTCTGTTCATTTTTTGGTTTACAGCTGAACGTGCTGACAAAATGCAATACAGAGACTGATGTGAAACAATCTGTAAGTTCCAGGAAACAAGGTGTCAGCCAGTTCAGACTTCATATTGCATCTACCAAAATGACAATTTTCCTCTACCAGTTTTACTCTTCCAAATTAAAGGGTGGGGCATTCATCATGGAGACATAGGGACAATTTTTGCTGTAATCGGGATGTGATTTCACGTGAACTTCTTTGCTTTAGGCATTGGTCGGGTGATCAAGCAACGAGTTTAATTCAAAGCTGGGGGGCGGGGCTGTTGTATTTAAATGGTTTTGACGTCGTGTCTCATCATTTCAGACTTGAATCAACTGCCCACTGTAATCATTATCTAGCTTGATGGGTGCTGAAATTTAAGTGAGAAGAAAGGAGGATGCCTCGAACTTGTTTAATTAGGAGATTTTGTATCGCATTGGATAATTTCGGTTGGCCATCCAAATGCTTCCCGACACAAGGCTGCCTGACTCTCAGTGAGGTTTCTTTAATAAACACTCCCCAGGGCTTCCGGCTGCACCATGATGTCATATGGCATGGGCGGTAATGGCCTTCAACTATTGTGACGCAATGATGATGCTGTGTCCTTTAATATGAATATGAAATAGTTGTTGTTCACGTGATACTGAATTATTCAATGAAATGTGACGACGTCTCCAGGTATTTTTGACATTACAATCTCAGACACTTTCGTGTCTCGCCTCAAATTAAGCTACTCTTGGGATTCTCTATTTGTATTAATGATATTCATGGTGGGGTTTCATCGTGAAATTGGAGAAATATTTATTCTTGGCGTCTGAATTTACTGAAGAATATCGAAAGGAGGGTCGAGAGCCTTGTTAGTTGTTTCTTACCTTTCAGATCATTTCTCTCTCGTTGCATTTGAAAAAGTGTCCAGAATGAGTCCTGGATTCGCCCTGTGACATATCTTCCCGGTGTCCTGCAAATTCGGAGCATGAAGTACGAGGGAAAAAGGTAGAGCAGGAGGAAAGAAAAGTTAGGACAATGAAGTAGACAAGAGCTGAATGGAGCAAATAGAGGGACAGATAAACAGTCAGAGGGAGAAAGAAGAGGACTGAAGAGAGACAGAAGCGTTGTGGTGACTTAACAGCAAATGAGCAGTACCCTTTCATCTTCTTTGCCACTTCTAGTTTAAAATCATTATGTTGCGATCACTTCCTTTAATCCAGTACAGCAACAGCGCACGTGTGAGCTGGTGGTGTAAAGTTTGCGCATCTGTTTCCAGATCAGACGGTTGTGGTTTTAAATCACGTCCTGCGCACGCTGTTCAGATGCAAATAAGTTCCCTTAAACCCTATATTACGACGGAGGTTGTTGGTGATGATGCATGTTGACCAAAATCTTCTTTCCTGTTGTTTTAGATTGTTCTCAAAGATTCCCTCTCAGTTTTACATGGGAACAATGGTTCAAGTATGTATTGTTCATTGTTTGGGTAAGTTCTCAGCTCCCCCAGTGCAAGAAGTAAAACATAAATTGTTCATCATTAGGTTAAAACACAGCCGCCTCTCTCTGGGCAGCCGATTCGTTCAGTTGGGGATAGCGCGGTGTTAATATCATTGTCCTGATGTTTTATCACTTAATCTATAAACAGCCAAATTCATGATTCAATCTATCAGGAGATTCAAGTTCCTCTTCTGTTATAACAGAGTGACAGTGAGTTCATAAAGTAATGCTTCCAAAAAACAGCAATTCCTTTCCTCTCATTGGACACAGTTACAGTGATCTTTCTTCAACAGCAGGTGCAGAAGCCATAGTGTGACAGCCCCTCTCCACGTTGACAGTGAGCCTGAATTTTATACACTGTATCGAGTGCCGGGAGACAGGATCAGAAGATGTTCTTGAAATTCTTTGCTGCTTTGGATCCCAGGAGCAAGGTAAAATGTACTTCACACTGAGAAAGTTCCAGCTGGTTCAGCCCTGCCTATGGAGCTCTGGCAATGGCTTGTTGGTCTAGGGGCATGATTCTTGATTTGGGGATGGTGGATTGTGGACGTGTCAGAGGCCCTGGGTCAATTCCTGGATGAGCCCTGATGCCGTTTTGGGTTTTGCCAAATCGCTGATCAGCTCTCCGAAAAAGAGGCTGTGTTCAATCAGGTCGGACTTTTTGAAGGAGGGATGAGACAGAAGGTGCCATTGCGGTCAACAGGGCAAAACAAAACACAAAACATGCCTCATGATGTTTGTCCATGCCATCGAACATTGACTGAATCCTCCATAAAAAGCCAATGAAGTTGAAACGCATTAGTTGCAGTGTGTTCGATGCACAAGGCGCCCTGCAATAATTCCCCACGCTGTTTCAGGCAGCAGTGTCATTCATGTGATACGGGGAGTTGTGAATAACAAGAGAAACATGACAGTAATAAATCGAATCAAATCAACTCAACGATCAGCCCATCGAAGACAGCATCGCAACACAGACTCCATTATTAGGACGGATATCACCGTTCCTGAGAAAAGGACAGAGAGATACAAGCGACAGGGAGTCGCCGTAGGCTCGATAAATTGAACAGCTTCCTTCTGCACGGGAATGAATCCATGAGTGAGAGTTTCACTCAGATTCTCTTAATCTGAGGCTGTTACTGTCAGATAATAACTGTTGACCAGCCACAGCAAAAAATCTGATCCCGCATTTCAAAAGTCTTCCGGCAGGATTGCTGTATGAAGATGAATCCGGAACACCAAACACGCTGCACAAATAGAACTCATGTTGATTTACCTGACAGAAGCGTCTCCAGTGTCCATTTCTTTCTTTGCCAGCAACTGGGCATCTTTCTTTGTCTCGCTCTTGGAAAACAGACATTTGGGGCAAGTTCGCAAACAAAGTTGCTAATTTCCAGCTCATGCGAATAAAGTAAACGTTTGAGAGATCGGAAGAGTGCATTCCCTCCCCCAGCACTGCTTGCAAGAGAAAGAAACCGGTTTCATAATCCACCAGTGGAGACTGCTCAGTTCCCGGGCAAGGGACTAGCAATACTGTCTCGGGAGCAGAGACACAGAATGAGAAGATGTTCTTGAAACTGAATTCTGCTTCACACCGGGTTCCGCGCGAGAAATGCAAGGGTTTTATTGGCTCGTTGGTCGAGAAGTATGATTCTTGCATGGGGATTTGGATTCTATTTGCGTGTGAGTGGTCCTGGATTCAAATTCCAGGCAAGCTCTTTTTTTGGCCAGGTCGCTTGCTCAGCTTTTCGAAAAACCAGCTGCACCTCACGA